>JAGDQP010036072.1:1149-19239 GCA_022664845.1 Lepisma saccharinum | reverse complement strand
CTTGAGCTAAACACAGCCTATTATTAACTATCTGTTTGGCCCGCTCGTTTGCGGGTTACTACTACTACTACAACTGCAAGAACAACTACTACTGGTACAACTACTACAAATACTACTGCTACTACTACTACTAACATACAACTACAACATCTACTGTTACTGCTAATACTATAATTAAGTTACTAATACTACTGCAACTACTACGAATACTACTACTTGTACAGAATTAAATTATTAATAATATCACATTTAAACTGTTTAAAACATTAAATCTAATCATTGTTTGTCTTACAACGATGCAAATTGGAATTTAACAATCTATTTATGTCTGATCATTGTTGTAATTTAAATATGAAACAATGTATTTATTTCATTGTTATAAACAATGAAATTAGTGTTTTATTGATTAGATGGCAGCACAGTCACTTCCTGCTCCTGGACCCATGGAAAACGTATGCAGAATTTGCTGGATATCAATGCATAATCTGCTAATAAACATGCCGATACCTTACCACTTATGACCCTGAGCTAGCTGGTTTGGAAAAAATTCGGAAAACTATAACGTATGATCACGTCATGACGAGTTTTGTCGATACTGCATTGAGACATTTCTCTGGTATTCAAAGCTACACTGCTCCTCTAATCTGGCGAAACTTTGGTAACATCAAAAACGGTTAGGGCCTACCCACTAGAATGCTCCGTTTTTCAATCGAATCCACCGGTCAGCTCCTGTCCCAAACCACAACAACGGACGATGAATTCAAGGATACGTAGCTTCGGAGCAGGTCACTGCGCATTTAATTCCACTATCATGCTATTATGCACTTCACTCAAAAGGCTACGTGATTAAAAAAAACACTGGCGTAACAGGCCTATAGACCCTGAGCCTGCCTCAACGCCATCTATCCTTGTTTGGTAGAACTACATCCACCTGAGTAACGGCTCTGTGGTGAGCACTGCACGTACCTAACCACGAACAGGTGTATCAGGGGCTTACCAGACCGAGTGTGGCCGTCACGTGTTTATTCACGCGACTCCCCAATTTACCTCCCGACGCTGGGTGGACGCCGAAAAGTGGGACTCCAGCCGGGAATTGAACCCGGGACCACGCGCACATGGGCTACGTGATTATATCGACACAATCATGGGTAAAGTTTTTACTCCTTAAATTGTTTTGGATTTGCAACCAAATGCTTCAGGCGATTCAGTCACTAGTATCAAAGAAGCAATCACAAAACAAAACATCACAAAAGCAACCTCAGATCTGTTCTGACATGTACGCTTCACGTATTGTTCAGCCTTTTTAACACGTTTTTATTAACTCACTTTCTTGTCTCTCTGTTCGGAACAAAATATAACAAAATAACAGGAAATCAATTAGCTTTCTGTCTATTCGGTACAAATTTTGCCATCGATTTTAAACTAACTTCTCGATCTTAAATTGACTTGAAACTTTAAATATAGCTCAAAACTACCAATGACAATGCAATATTAACTTATGACACTTTGAAAAAGTGGCCATCTTGCATCCAAAATGACCGCCAAACTCATTGTTGTATAGAATACACAGCAATAGAAACGACATTTGGCATAAAGGTACACTATCATTAATAGCTTACGAATATATTACCAAATTTCCCCAAAGACGCCATCTTGAATCCAATATGGCGAGCAAAATTTCATTCTCTACACCGTTTGAGCTAGAGATACGAAATGTGGCATAAAGCTGTATCATAACAAGTAGTTTAGGAAAATATCACAACATATTAAGAAGTCGTCATCTTGGATTCAAAATGGCGGCCCAAATATTTTCCACACCATTCGAGCTAGAGAAATGAAATTTTAAATGAAGGTGTACCACCATGCGTAAGTCACGACAATATAATAAAACGTAAAAAAGTCGCCATCTTTAATCCAAAATGGCCGCCAAAATATTTTTCAAACCACTGAATCTAGATAAGTGAAATTCGGTATAAAGGTGCAATACTAAAAAGCAGAAAATAATTATTTAAATAAAAAAAAAATTTAAAAAATACCACGTTTTTAAAAAGGACTAAAAAGTATAAAATAATTTCTCCTAACCCCATACAAATTATCCTGAAAATTTGTATTTGTAAATTTTTAAAAGATATGAAAATACTTGTAAGATTTAGAACGAAAAACTTGGGGTGCGTGAGATTAATAGTTCACCTAAGTCACTAACAATTTTATTGCATTGCAAATGATATGAACTGTTATGTGAGTTTTCTCAACGACAGATACTCTCTACTCTTCTTACTATTATCTATTGCATGCACTCCACGTTTTTTGTTATAAATCGTACAAGTATTTTCATAGCTATTAAAAAAATACCATCACAAATTTTCAGCACAATCTGTATGGGGTTAGGAATCTGTATGTGGTTATAAATCTGTATGGGGTTAGGATAAGTTATTTCATACTTTTTAGACCGTTTTAAAATCGTGGTATATTAAAAACTTTTTTATTTAAATAATAATTCTTCATATGGCAGACAAATGCAACCGAACAGTAGATCAAGCATACATGTGACCTACCGTCACCAAGTTAACTTAAATCCACGTTGAAAGGGGATTTCGGATAAACACCAACGGTGTGTGCAACGGAGAAACGGCTCATTGACGATACACAATTTATAATTCGAAAGCGCCTAAAGTGTAATCCAAACCATTTTACTGATCATAGAGTCACAATTTAAGTACATGTAACCTCTCTTACTGTTTAGGTAACCCACATGAAAGTTGCTATCCTGGATTGCGTTTGCGCAAGACTGCCACCCTGGGGAAATATGATCCTGGGGCAGAATTTTTGTTTTAGAATCAAGGGACATGTTACCTGAAATCCAAGCTTGATAGATTGAGGGAAGATGTTGCGAGGATATAGGAACAGGAAGATGACTTTGTCAATTTTGACATTTTATCGCAATAACCATTCGTGTAAACACTTTTCTCCCGAACGTTTCAATAGTACGACCACAATCGTAACTACCTGCGTAAGAATGGTGTTATATAAGGAAGGTCATAACAAGCTTCAGTTCTGCCGCTGTCTTCAGCTTTATATTGCTCTTGCCACTTGATTATGCCACGCTCTTCATCAGTACCTACAAAACAAATACATGTTATTAAATAAATGAATATGAGTTTACAGACGGTGGTAAATGTATAATTGAAACTTTTATTTATCTAGTGGTCAATGGACAGAAACAAATTACAGTTCTTACATCTACTAGCTTTTTACTAGCTCTTAAAGCAAATATGCAGTGTCTAAATGATGAAATGGAATATAAGATTTATAGAGGGTATTACTAAAATGCACTGCAAAAAATTAAGAGGTGATTGCTGACATCAAAACAAGAAAAAAGTCCTATGAATATGGGTGAAATTTCTCTTCGTTTTGGACATACGGCGTTTCCAATTTCGAGCCCAAAATCGACGCCTCACAATGGGGGGAAAAAAATAAAAAATCTTAATAAATAAAAAGTTACATATTGAATGAAAATCTTTTTTACTAAAATTTGTTTCTAATCATATGATGGATGTCAGGAGGAAAATAGGATATAAATGAGTTATCAGTGTTGCCAACCTTGTGTAACGTTTAAATTTTCCAATTGACACTACGTCGTGTAATTGCATATTTGTCATGCTCTAGTGATGGTAAGCAACATACGTAAAGCACGCACCTAAGTGTTGTAAAATATGGATAAAATATCCTAAGAAAATTTCGTAGTTTGTCTTTGGTCGCAAAATAACTTTGTGTCCTAACGATAGTTTAAAACACTGCGGTATTTCCTTCATGTAAGTTCTTTACCACCAATAGAGGATGTCAAATACGCAATAACACTACGTAATGCCTCCGAAAAATTGACACTGATAACCCAGTGACATCATATTTTCACTCTTGAGATCAAGCAAGTTCTTAAAAGCTAATTTCCGCAAATGGAGTATTTATTCAATGTGTCGTTTCTGTTTTACTCCGAATTATTCATTTTCATCCCATTATCAGGCGTCGATTTTGGGCTCCAAGTTAGCAAAGCTGTATCTGCAAATCGAAGCGGAATTACACCCATATTCATAGGAAGTTTTTACTTGTTTTGTTGTCTGCAATCACCTCTTAAATTTTTGACATGCATTTTAGCAACACCCTGTATAAGTAACACGAATTAAAATTAGACTCATATGTAATTTTAGTTGTGTTCTACGCATTGGAGCAGATTATTTTGAGAATTATCTCCAGAAATTATTCACTTGCTGAAATCTTTTACTAACTAAATATAAGGAACACTTACTGGACATAACTAGCAGAATTCATAGCAACCCTGAAGTGTTTCGGTCACTAATTAAGCAGAAAACCAGTAGTAAATATATGCCAGTGGAAATGATATACAAAAGTTTGACTGCTATTGGATCTTGAATAATTCATTTATTCGCTGAATTTTTAATGCTAACATTATTTATCAATATGTCATGGAACACAATGGTGACCAGTTTCTACACAATAAAATAATTTTTCTAGTTCCAATCCGTGTCTAACTAACATATCCGAGGTTTTCCAGAACTTTCTCCATTTATCTGGTGTATCCATCTTTGTCCGTGATAATGGAATTTGAAAACATCTTGCTAAACTCATTTTCATTTCTATCGTAGTCTCCTTGTGTTTTTCCAGTTACTTAGGTTTTGGAAATATATTTTGGTAAGTTCTTGTCATCTATTCTTCAAATGTGATCAAACTATTTTAGTTCTCTCTGATCTAATAACGTTTATATTGATTATACTTTTACGTCTCATCTTATTGATTAAAGCTGTACTGTACTCCTCTTCTTCTTTTTTACTTTTCATGAGCTATCTATCCATTGAATTTCACTCCAATCTCGTGTTACTATCCATGTATCAATGTTATATGCAATGATCTCGGGATATGGTTACACGTTCAAAGTTTTGTTTGTTTTACTCAGAAATCCTGTCCATTGCAGATTGCATTGCAAAATTCTCTTGTTCCTCCTACATTTGTTCTCTTCATTAATGCTCTTCTGTTCTAAACACAAATTTCTTTAAAACAATCAGATGAATCATTTTTAGAAAGGTCTTGTGACACTTAACACAACCTAAAGGTCTTGTAAATTTTAGTACTATAGTTTCACGTAGGCCCCGAAGATCGCTAACGTAGTTGATGGCAAAGTTCTATATCTAAACGTATTTTACATCATTGTCGTTATCATAACTGGTACTCTTGTTTACCAATGAGGTTTAAAGGAAGTCTAATGGCTAACAGTATTTCAGTAATGGAAGGCAATTGTGGTGAAGCCTCACAGATAATTATAAAATACTAAACTCTATTCGAATCCTACACAGAAATATGGATTCAGTGGTTAATTAAGAAGTAAATAAAGAAGCTACACATCATCCACGTGAAGATATTAATTTGACAATCATTACAAAGGATCGTATTAATTCAAAACGTTCCATCTTGTGAACTGGTATGCCAAATTAGACAACCTTCTTGATACGATTAGATTTTTCTAGTGTTTTAGTAAAATAAAAACAAATTGTACTTGCACACGTATTTATTTTCAAGGGCAAAAACTTATTTTTATGCTGTATTAGAATGGTTATAGATATCATGACGTGCTTTATATCCTGTATTTATTTAGCATTAATAGAATTTTAACACGTTTTTATTAACTAGCTTTCTTGTCTGTCTGTTGGGTACAAATTTCGCAATCGATTTTAAACTAAGTTCGCGATGAGCTAGAGACTTGAAACTTTAAATATAGGTCAGAACTGGATGACAATACAATAAAGCAATACAATACATTTTTAAAAAGCCGCCATCTTGGATCCAAAATGGCCGCCAAACCTATTGTTGTTAGAATACCAGCCTAAACGACTGAAGCAATAGAAACAAAATTTGGTATAAGGGAACAGTATCACTAATAGCTTACGAAAATATTACCAAACGTTTCCAAAGACGCCATCTTGGATACAAAATGGCGGACACAAAAAATTCACACCGTTTGAGCTAGAGAAATGAAATTTGGTATGAATGTTGTATGTTCATACCAAAGTAGGTTAAGAAAATATTACAAAATGTTGAAAATGTCGCCCTCTTGGATCCAAAACGGCTGCCAAAACCATTGTTTTATAAATTGTACAGCCTAAACAGCTGGGGTTAGCAAAGTTAAATTTGGTATGAAGCTACATTATCACTAGTAGGTTACGAAAATATTATCAAATTTCTCCAAAGACGTCATCTTGGATCCAACATGGCGGACACAAATTCATTTTTCTACACCGTTTGAGATAGAGATACGAAATTTGTCATAAAGATGTATCATAAAAAAATAACAAAGGATTTTTAAAAAACGCGTTGTTTTAAAAGATGGACTAAAAACTAAAAAAATAATAAAATGAATTAGTCCATCTTAGAAACGTGTTTTTTAATCATTTTTAAATTATTTTTTTTAAGTAAAGGCTCCTCCTAATAGAATTCTACCCTATCTAACCTCTAAATTTCTCTATTCTAACTTTGGTTGCTTAATAAACATCTGAATGAAAGAGAGTACCACTTTAACTTACCTGGTATTGTATTGTCAAGAAGAAAGCCAACAAATCCTCCAACGAACATATTTGTTGAGAGGAGGACCGTAAAGAGCTGATCAACAAATAGACTTCCAGTTTGGATGGCATCCGGATGAGCAGATATCCATCTTGGTAATACCTTTAACAAGAATATCATTGGGAGTAAATTATACGTTTAATGAATTTGTTCCAATTTTGCTTAAAATTTCTTCAAAGATATTTTCTTTATCGGAACTTAAGGTTAATGCTTCTTTAGCTTCAACTCCAGCAAAGGATTTAAGAATATTTCAATTTTTATCACTTTAACACATTTTATATGAACAAAACCTTTTAATTTTACACCATATTTAATAAAATAGTACCATCTATCTAAGCATACACAACTAACATTTAAATCCACTCACCAGGGATCCAAGTTGCTATCTAGAAATAATTTTTAGTTTATTTATGGAAGATATGTAAATTAAAATGTTGTTTGCAGAAGATTGAAAATAAAATGTTCATATAATTGAAACGGAGAATTTAAAAATAATAAAACAAATGAATATAAAGAAACCTGGACTATATATTATGACTAAACCTTGGAAATAGAGGATATGTAAAACTTTCTGAAAGTATCCAGCCGTTGCTCCATATCAATATTCATCAGAAATTCCAGTGCGAGTTCGGTTGCAACTGCTGCGAAATGTTGCCGATTTCGTCATCATAATCTGACTAGATACTAGAACATAATAACCGCAGACATAGACATTTTATTCTGGCATTGTTCATACTGGTTAAAATACAATCCAAGAGAGGATGTGTTCCAACTACTCTTTGACTGTAAACAGATTGTAGTAAATGTTATCGAAATTTACATTGGTACAACAATAGTTATGAGAAATAGTAGAGAGTGAGATGTTTAAAAAGTTCTTTATAAAAATGTAATCTTTTGCGTGTTTTCCTCACTAATAAACTCCGACTGCAAACTAAATTACTTAAAATCTTGTGAATCTTGGTTTTATTACCTATGTCAGGCAGACAAGGTTGCAGACATGCATCTTTGCGTGTCGTAGCGCAAATACGTACACGAAGAGTGTGTTGGAATCACCGATAAAGATCACGGGCCGTTTCTTTGTCCCTCATGTGAGACGTGACGTTCTAAACTTCTTCGTTTGTGTTACACTTCTTATTTACTCATATTTCTTCATCTTGTATGTTAACTTGTTTTTCACAAATTTTGGTATTTTGTATTAATACAATATGCTTTTCCAAAATCATATAAATTATGTATGCTTGTGATGTATATTTCTTAGTATATATCATATATGAGTAATACAGAAATATTATACCTCACTTTTGCCATACGCTCTCATTTTCTATGGCGGGCCATTACTGACGAAATTTTAGTTTTCGATTTATTTACATTTTTATACGTCATTTCTAGGAAGCAGATTTATTGTTTTCATTTGTACAAATAGACTGCCAACCTAATGGTTCAGTTGATTCGCACGAATAATTAGTAATTATTAGTGAAAAAAGTAACAAAATTAAGGTGTGCCATATTCGGACCCCCTACCTTACTTAATAAGAATTCTTTGTGCGCTAATCTACTATGATCTTTAAGACCGAATCAATCATGTTAAATGATATATTTTACGTATTTTAAAGAGGTTAGTACTACAAAATTATTATGTGATTCAAGAAATCAATCTAGATAAAGAGGAAATCCCAATAAACGGTAGAATGTTTAGTGGGTGATATTTCACACTGTAAAAAATGACTGTGTTAATTCAACAATTTTCGGGGTGCCAGGGCGACCATTATGTTTTCCTCTTAAACCAACAACGTTTGTTATATGATTTGAGTGATTCAGCACTGTAATAGTGTTAGTATGATACTTCCATTTTGTTAAATGAGCATCAATCACACATGCATTGTTGAATTATCGAAATCAACAACGTTTATTGTGTTGATATAACACTAAAAATGTTGTGATCACTATTCAACACCGAAAAATGTCAAATTAAAACACGCATTTTTTTGTTTGCTGTGCACTATAATGTTTACTATCAAAGAAGTACGGGGCTTAAGTCTTGCTTAAATGTCAAGACGTTTTATGACAGAACTAGTTTTCTTTAATTGGACTCGGTTTTTAAAAATTCGAATCTTACTTTCGTATTACTGCTAGTACTTCCCCCGATTAAATATCTCATAACTAATATGTATCTTACAATAAGAACGAAAACTCATTTCATTTTCCCATCTGTATGATTAAACAGTGGAATCATTTAAATTACTTGAGTTAATTTTTTTTTAAAAAATGTGAGTACAAGACATTATTTTAGTACAAGGCTAATTTTCTTCAGTAGCCCTAAAGGATCATTAAATGTTTCCAATGACGTCCTAAAATTTCACACATAAGCCTTGCACTAATGCATTCTGATAAAAACCTAAATAAGGTGCAATTCTTCTGAAATATTAAGTACAGTATATTCTAATACTGTTAGTTATACATTTATTTATTCTCTATCTTCACACACTTTTTCACATTTGCAGAAACGAGCATCAAAATCTTAATAAACACTTCAGAAATTCAACTATGACTGAAATTATTTTGTAATCATTTAGCTGAATTTTCATAGACATATAATGAAACCTGTTCCAGATTTGTCATGGCCAGATTTGTTTGATTATTGGTCAGCACTCAGGAGAACTGAAGAAAATCTCTCACACTCTGTATTTGAAACCAAAATAGAAAATTTGCTGCCATGTATGGAAGAATCAGTGTGGTGCATTCTAACATTCTCCATGCTGCGTAAGTCCGATGATAAATGTCTGATGATGATTTTTCTCGTTTGTTTAGATATTATTTTCCTGAATAAATGAATAAAAATGGTATAGTTTATTTGCGTAGAATTCAGAATATGTTGATGGAAGCAAAATATCCCAATTTTAACCTATATTTCGTTAGTTAAAAAGCACATTTTCAGACAATGTTAACAGCCATATATCCAGTGTATGTGATTTCGTGAGTGTTTAATAGTTTGCAAATTCTCGAGTCGTGAAATTATACTGTCCCTACACATAGGACACTTATTTTTTTTTACAGAAACCATTTGTAAACTGATTTCAAATGCAACTTACCAAAGAAAATAATATAGAAAATCCAAGAATATAAAGATTTCTTGAAGAACTTAACGAAACAAATTGAAGAGTTGAAAGTCCTAAAATATATAAAGAGAAATATAACAATACATTCGATTTTATCATAGCAATTATACAAAAAAACAACAACAAAACAGCGTCATATTTGCTCATTTTTATGCTCATTTGCGCATAAAATCCCAGATCGTACGCATGGATGGTTTTGTCACGAAATCCTTACCTCCTTTTCATTGTGATTATTTGAATTCGATTTAGATATCAATTACCATTTGTATTCTAGGAAGAACGTGTATTTTAATATTTATCATATCATAATATTTAAATTAAAAATTGTTTCAATTATACTGTTTAATATATTCATTTCATGTCTCCCTCATATTGAATAAATAATCCTTACCTAAATACATGAAAATTATCTTTTGCTTATAATCTGAATAGGATAGTAAAATGAAAGTTCGAAGCCTTATTGCAGCCTAAGTTGCATGAAATTAGAATAACAATCAGATAACAGGAATGCTATACAACAGCGGATCTCATTGTGTCGAACCTCAGCAAATTATACATTCAATTATTAACACGTACTTTCTAGATTTCGGCAGTTCAAAATTAAAGACTTGAAGTAAATAAAATTACTAACTGTAATTTTTTGTGAAAATTGCATTTTAAGAAGAACCATAACATGTATAAAAATGAAAGTACAAACACATTGCTTAGTCCTTCTATTCGGTGTTCAAAAAAGGTAAAACATGTTTTGTATAGAAATAAGGTGCTAACAATTGGTTCCTCTCGTAAGTTGGAAAATGACTCTTAATGCAGTATTGACTTCAAGTCTTCAATTGGGATTAAAGTTTATATTTCTTTTTAAAACCACTAAAATTTCAGAATATGCTGGAATCTTCTGACCCTGGAATAAAAAACTAACTTACGGTGATCTTTCCAGCCCTTAAACGTTTTCCCCTCTAGTTTGCCGGTCCGCGAGTATTAAAGGATTGAAAACACAGCTACATGGGATATACAGTAAATTAACCAAATTTCTACACGAATAATCTACTTATTTGAGTCTTTGATTGATAACATTATATAGTAATAATATTTTAACACATTCAGCTGCGCACCAAGTCTTGATAGTCCCTTCAAGTTTATACATAAGTTGAGTTTAAAACTGACCTGACCCGAAAAAATGAATTTTTATTCACTAAGCGATCAATAATTTTCAAATTTGAAACTTCACTACTTCTCTTCCTTTCCATCAGGGCTTTGGAAATTATTTAACAATTAAGGACAATGTGTATTAAAATTGATTTACTCTAATTAACACTGTCACAGTATGTGGTTTTCGAAAACCACGGATCACCATATAAATTATACACTTGATATCACAAAATAACTATTTTTTAAAAAGCAGTAAATCCTAACTTTCAATAGCCTGGGAATCAATATGCAAACTTTCGGTACCTTTTGTTCAAAATTCACGTGTAAATGAACGATTGTACTTTAGGAAACATTTAAATAGTAAAAATTAAATTTATCAAATAGATCACTGGCATACTATTGAAACAAAACGAGCATTCATTGACTTCAAACGCGTCAGGAAAATCAGAGTCGACTGAAATTACTATAATCATTTTATCGCTCTCACCGATTGTCTTAACAAAATTCAGCTTTAATTAAATATAATGAAGAGATGCGGAATAGACCAAGTACCAAATAGTGTAGCTGTTAACATAAAAAGGGTAAAATTAGCCCACCTATCGTTCAACCCTTGATATAATACATACTCTGTTTCAAGATATGTGTCCTCAGCTATGAAAGAGGTCAGTTGCTGTTCAGGCTCATAAAATAAAAGGTACATGCTCTTTACAAAATTAGACCTATATTCTTACACCAAGGTATACTAAATCTCTGTTGAGAAACGGACTCCACGCTAAAGAAGACCGAAGAGTGAGAAGAACGAACGAAATTAAGAAGTTTCAAAGAACGAAAGGAGATTTTGGATTCTCCTTTCATCGTAATATTCCTCAGTTTTCTTCCATTATAAAATCAGTTGATGATGCTTTAACGAATTGGATATCGGTTTCTCGAAGTCCAATGCTGTGTTTATAACATAACATAACAAATTTTGCACTTTTTCCTCTCTGCTTCAATATTTACGTAATACTTTGAAAATTCCTCAGTATATGCAGTTGTATTGCGTTTGGTTATTTACATATTCACAGAAGAAGTTTGTTTAGTCCTCGTGAATCGTCTTTGAAAATCAAGTTTTAAAAGAACACGATAAAGAGAAAGATAGAATTTTGCACTTGTAATGTCAATTATGTTCGGTGAAATATACTTAAAATATTTTAATAGTAATATTTTTGTTCAGTTTTTAGTCATTAAATTGACTATTTCTTCTTTTAGTTAATCGAGAGAGAACTACACATAAAGCCTGTGTTTCTTATTTTCTATTTAAGTTACTTTACGTTCTCAAAATGTATTACATTCAAATGGTCCATCTTAGCTTTATGTTTAAACAGAACTACGCGATATCAAAATCTTTTAATCCAGAACTCATTAACAATTATGTAAGTTAGTAACGTCGTTCATTTAAGCTTCTGTCAGTGACTGAAATCTAATAGAACACACTTTCAACGAAGTGGTTGTGATCATTTTGTGTCTCTTCCTGTCCAGTTATGTTATAAAATGTGTAAATGTTTGCAAGCGATGAAGCATTGAGAAATTATAAATAGATGAAACCAGTTGTTAGTTCTGTCTGTTGAATTTCACCACTGACTAGTTCCAATAGCAAAACTAAACTGCTAGTAATTAGCTTTTCATTTATAGGTGGTCAGGTGAAAAATCTATGCAAAATAAGAAAACAAAATGCCGTAAACAGACTTTACTAATTTCTGTTTTTGTTTATTTGTTATCTCTCAATGTTTTCCTTCTTGTTCGTATTTATTTTTTTTTTTAATGTGTTAGATAAGAGCATGTCAACTTGCTTCAATTTTTTTTTTTTTTTTTTTTTTTTTTCAATGTTGTTTTTTTTCTTTCATTAAAAACATCTTTGTGCGTGATTATTCCGACTTATGTTCAAAGCCTTAAATAGTCCATAACTTAATGACAAAATGAAACATATACAAGATACTGTTTCGTCTAAAGGATAAAAGAGGCCAACAACGCCATCGCCGAGGAAATGATAACTAGATATGAATTTTTAGCATGTAGTAAAATACTTACAATACAGAGCTTACAAACTTATACAGTGAAGGTTATTAAGTTAAGGTAGCTGTGAAAATTAGTCTTTATACGTATGTGTTCCAGTGTTAAGACAATTTTCGGAGCTCCGAAGGATGTAATTTTGTAATTAATTATAATTATTGTTTCTTTTTCAAGTAAACACCTTTGGTATTGATCATGTATTAATTTTACTCGTATAGCATATCAGAGTTGTATTGGGTTGGTGCAGAAATTATGTCGGTGTTCTTATCAAGTACTAACCACGAATCAAAGAAACCACTAATTTCAGAACACAAATCAATAATGCAACCTCCACCTTTCTGTGCGACAGGCTCCAACTTTGTGGTAAAAATTTACCGGTTTCTGGGCGAAGACATTATCAAGCCAGGAGTTCAGTGCTGTGTCGTCCGAGAAGGATCTGTAACGAAATGCGTTTGACAGTGTAGGGAACAGGTGATAGTTCAACAGTGCAAGATCTGAGAAGTATGCTGGAGTGGTAATACCCCTATCCCTTTCTCCTGAAGAACCATTTCCGTCATGGTTGCAGTATGAGGTCAGGCGTCCTCAGAATAACGGAATGTCGTCTTACTGGTCGATTTCCCGCAATAGCCGCATGAAGTCTGTGCAGTTGTTAGCTATGCGGAGGAGAACTTATTGTAACAATCTTGAGTATCAGCTTAAAGCGAAATAATCCTTTTTGATGCAACCAAATTGATAACAATGTATTACGTAGATGCAGCTTACTTTCTGCACGAGGTGTTCCCTTTCCTTTCTGTTTGGGCTGAATAATTTATTATTGTATGTGACATTGATGTGCAGGCGCAAGTTTTCGTCATGTGTGGTAATTCTGGACAAAAGGGTAGATGTTGTTGGCAAACAAAGAGTAGACGAGCAAGAAAGAACACACAGCTGGCTGCACGTTGACCTTTGTTGCCGCTGAGCATGTGGAGAATCCACGCTCAAGTTTCTGCACCTTCCCCATGTAGTGCATGTGTCTGGCGAAGCTGTACGGTCACAGTCCATATCTGTGGCAAAGTACCAATTTTGTGGTGTGGATCCACATGAATTAACGCATTCAAACGGTTCTCATCAAAGTTCTGTTTGAGTTCAGGCCGTGGGGTGTCATTCGTATCAAACTGTCCCGTGCTAAAACACGCAAACTACTTTCAACAATCTTCTCACTAATGGTGTTCCAACCACACACTGCACAAATGTTTTGGCGGCCTCCGGGGACACCTCAATGAAACTTAAAGAACATTCAAACACCACAATATGCTGAAAATGTTTGTTCTTCTCGACACAGGTCTGTAAAGAACACAGAAAGCTGCCACTAACAAGTATTGAAAGTATTGTTTTCGAAAGTAATTACGACTTTTATATTTTCTAATTAATTTAATGACTAGATTAATATTTAAAAGGAAATTATGTATAATGTTACTTTCCATTATGAACTACAGCATTAGTAAACGTACAACGCGTTGTATAAGGCAGGTAACGAGTCAACGATACGCAAGACAACCCAATCATTATCTCATGTTTCAAATTCAGTAGCGTAGCTATCCTTTAATATTTAGATAAGTGGAATGAGCCACACACTAAGTGAAGACATTAAAACAATACAGTAACAGTGTTACAATTTGAGTACCGTGTGAAGTCAACGTTTTGTTCTAAGAGAAACAAACATTGTGACGTATTCAATGTGGAATACCATTAGGTTTTTAATATGGAATAGCAATTCATATTTAAAATCTGATATTCTTCTTACGCTCTGTCTTTTCAGATGAGTTGTAAGCACAAGACTTGAGATCAGAGTGAAATGATAAGCGCGATTCAAGATATGAAGAACAAAAGAATGGACTATCTAATAGCTGCTAAAGTTTATTAAGTTCTTCACATAACAGTTTTGACGTGTCATCGTCAAATGATTCGTTTGCTTCATCTAAACAGATACCCTACCCCTATTCCTGTGATAAGTCCTTGGAAAATATCTCCAGTGACCGTCGTTAAACGGATACAGGACAAGAGAGAAATGAAGACTGACTCTATTTTCATCATCACGTTATCTCGTTACAATATAAACTAAGTTAATTTGTGGGACAATAAGTTTAAATGTCGGGCGTTGGCAATTGTCAGAACGAAAGTATATAAGCAAGTACAACTAAAAAGAGACAAATAGTCAAATGCAAAAAAAGAAAAGATCAGTGAAGGAAAGCAGATATTTAATCTGAATAGATGACAATGTTCAACAAATCTTTAACAGGATCGTACGATTTCAGACTTCTCCTCAGTCCCACTTGTCTAAATCGTATTGAGATTAATTGTCAAAACTGACTGAGGACCATTACTGATGAAGGTTTGCGTAGCTCTGCCGTGTATGTGCTGTAATGTTTTGTAGAGCACAAGTATTAATTACGTGTAGAAATTAGAGAAGGAAATAATCTGATCAATTCAACTAAAATTGGCAACATACAGAATTATATGACTAAAATTAATTCCGAACAAGATTTAGAATAAAATTTAGAATATGACAAATTCCATGTTCATAACTCAAGAATAAAGCACCATCGACACTCACCTATGTAGAGGGAAGGTTCTTAAACAGCAAAGTCTCTCTCAAGTTGAAATCCTAACACTAACTAATCCCTTACTTCTCCCTTACAAAAGTTTTTACACCATTTGCTGAAATCCATTTTTGAACATGAATTTTTGCGATCCATTGTGATCCGACCTAACACAATCGTAACGTTTTCCTTAGTATGTAACGTTTGTGTGACGTCAAATCCAATTCTATATGGTGAAAGAACAAGATTTTGCTTCTGGCTTAACCAATATCCCTAATGTGTTACATTGTTTTATTTAACATTTCATTCTATTCAGTTTATTTCTGTAGATGTTGTTTTAAATAAATTTAATAAATTTTAGGGCAAATTTATTGTCACTATACATTTTCGAAAGCAGAGATAAAAGTTGTGTACATAAGTGAACTTACCAACAGCTGTTACCATTCCGAAAGTAACGCAAAACACTCCTCCGATGATAGGTGCTGGCAAAGTAACAAATAAAGCCCCAAATTTACAAAAAGTTCCAAGTAACATCATAATAACGGCTGACACTTCAATAACACGTCGACAACCAACCTGAAATAAATGGAAAATAAATGCAGTTGAGTTCTACAAGACTGAAAATAACTGGAAGTAAACCATCATTTAAAAATAGACACTTTAAACAAAACTCACTTGAAATTGGTACTAAATTGTTAATTGAAACTTTGAACATCTGTGTCTTAAAGAAGAGCGAAGGCACATATGTAAAATTTGGTTGAACACTATATGAGCTCACCTGATCATAATTGTCTACGTTTTAAAAAGTCGTTTTAGTAGAAACAATAGAATATCGTGTACACAGAAAATACTGACTAGCCAATCATAGACAGAAAGTTTATGATCTAAGCGAAAGATATTATTGTTCATTACTGAAACGACAAATAGTTCTATTACTTCCAAACTATCCTACAACTCAATTAACACGTGATCGAGACTGGTTCTAATAACATTATTATGACTAAGTAAAATTGAGAAGTGATGTGTTCCCCCTCCCATGGAGTCTAAGTGTAGGGTGGGCTCAACAGTGGGTCTAGGTATGAAATTTACATAAAATATTTAAAATTACATCTAAATGTGTTTTAATTTTATACCGAAATTTGAATTCTGATATGGTGCTACAAAACCTTCAGATAGAACGGTACTGTACAGTATACGTAACATTTTGAGGTTTGAGGGCCAGTTCTTGAGCTATACTTACCCCAATCGTGTAATACGTCCCAACCACTGGACCGTTTAAACAGCACAACGCAGCGTGCTTCGTGACTAAAAGGCGTGCACACGCGACAGTTTCAAGCTTGGTCATGGATTTCAATCACGGTACATTTCGCGCCTCAACAGTAGCTGTGGTACGGCGCTAATGTTAACAACACTTTAATATCTTTAAAGTAATCTATACCCAGCAAGTGCTGAGTAGATGGCGCAACCGATATTTTCTTTGAGCATTGCACACCAGACACCAAATAATGTGAGAAACAATCCTGCAATTACCAACTGTTTGAGTAATCGATACCATAACAAACCTGAAACCACGTAACACAGAGCATTATGGTCTCTTGCAAATTGTACTGCAGGTATGAAAGGTTTTGTTCTTTCATTGAATCCATTTGAACGTTTACTCCTTTCGTTACCATCAGGACACGAAAAGGATACTCCACTAAAAAGATAACAGGCAGCACTTTTCTATGTCCCGAGGAATCCGATTCACAATTGTTTGCAATGATACTGGGATTTGTTGGACACCAGGTATAATCTAAATTAGACGCATTTTCTGCTGTGCTTCATATAATTCAGAGTTTTATATAGTTACTAAATAATCATATTATCAGGGCGGATTTGATAATGAACATTTTATGTGGGAGAAATTGGCTATACCTTGCCACTATAACTCTTCTATTCCATCACCCAGCACAATATCTTCTTGAAGTTCTTCGTTTTGAAGGCGTAAAAATTGTCATGTAGTATTGATAGATACGAACAACTCGTCAGCACAATTCTTGTAATAGTGGTGTTGACGTAGGATTTTCTTTGTGCATACTATGTCGTCTGCACACTTCACCTTTAGAGAACTTTCCGAAACATTTTTGCATTCCATTTACTGTAAAAAGTTACATGTCATCCTGGAAATCACCAACAACTAACCTAGTCGTGACAATTCAGCTATATCCGACATACTAATACATTTCATACCTATATTATAACAGTGACAATCCCCATGGTAGTTCCGTTAACCTACGGTAATATAGCCTGAATTTAAACTAAAGTATTTCCACAATATTTAAACATCTTCAGAAACACAGTAAGACTAATAATCACCTTAGTTTACAGTTAAGAGGTTTCTGGTTGTGATGAAAAAAAATTGAAAAGTAAAAATGGATTTGTCTAAACGTTGGTACTAAACTCCACATATTAATATAATTAACCAAATATGTCCTTTGGAACTCTTCACACACATCTTAAATGGAAATATACGGTATTTCACATTTGAATTTTTTCATGTATAATATCTATGACCATAGTTGAAACATGTG
>JAGDQP010036071.1:1082-19239 GCA_022664845.1 Lepisma saccharinum | reverse complement strand
GCTTGGTTCCTACTTTCGCATTGAAGTCTCCCATTACAATTTTGTAATGCGATTTGCTACTATCCAAAATCTTCTGAATCTCCTCGTATAGGTCTTCGACTTCCTCCTCCGGGTGCGAGGTTGTTGGAGCGTACACTTGTATAATTTCCATACTGTATCTCTTGTTAATTTTTATTACTACCCGTGCGATTCTATCTGAAATTCCTTCAATTTCTGTGATTCGTGACTTTATATATATATATATACACGATATATACAGGATATATACACGAAATAATGCAGACGGCAGATTAACACACAAGTGTGGCTAGTATCGAAGATGAAAGCGCAAAAGAGCTGCTACATTTCTTATTGTTCTGTCAACAATCGCGTTCTGGCTCACGTCACGATTTGTTTGGTTCACACAGTTTTTTTGGGGGGGGGGGGGGGGTTAACCACCCCTCCGAAAGAACTAGTCTCAACACTTGTATTACTGATATGTATTCTTAAATACGTATGTAATAGCACATTCTATAAATCTTCTTGATATTTTAAGATTATGTAAGGAAGTACGACATTGTTATTTAATATTTGAGCACATTGTAGTCAATATGCATTATTTATAATTTTCATGAGTGCCCCCACGATCCGCGGATTTAAAGTCTTCTGGAAGAAACACTGGTTGGATTTGTTGAATGGTTTGATCGAAAAATGTCATTAGACCTATTCGCAATTACATCCCAGTGCAATCAGAGGCGGTTCTAGGCCGGGGCCGGGGGGCCTGGGCCCTCCCAGTTTTTTGCAGTGAAGATAAACTAATAGCCTCAATTGTCTTGAAATATTTAGTATAATTAATATTTATTTCTCAAGAAGTTTAATGTTATCGATTCTTGAACATTAAATTAAGTGTACCACGATAAGCTTCTTCTATAAACATGGGGTGAGGGAAGGAGTCACAGTGTGTGTTAGAAACTGCATTTTGTCGAGTTTCAAAACGATTTTTTAATTTCTTACAACAAGTTCAAGGAGTTATTTTATTGATTTTTGGTTATGTAACACAGTATCTTTTGTTTTTAAAACCTTTTAGAAGTCTTTACTATCAACAACGTTGTAACAAAGGGAAGACCACATCATCTAAAAATTTAATTTATTGTTTATAGGCAGTGCGGTGTTATTTCGAAATTATACCACCAGTAGCTTATACCGAAAACGACAGAACGCTAATCGTTGCCCGACTTACTTCTTACTATAAAAATAATATAGGAAATTCTAGTCCGACCTACATAAAAAGTAGAAATCTTTGTTGCTGTTTTTTTTTAAAAAAAATCATCTTATTTAGGTCTAAATTGGTGTTGAATTATACAATATATCCAGTGTGGTATTTATAGATTTTTAAGTGTGTGTGTAGAGGGAGGGACTCTTAATGCCGTTTTATGTAGTGTAAAATCCAATCAAGTCATTTTATCCAGTGTAAATTCGGCAGTTAACTATAAGTTTCCCTCTGTAAATTCCATAAATTCCATGCACTGATGAAAAATATTAAAATGTTCACTTTTTTGCTTCAACTAATTATTGTTTTCTTGAAACTGAAAAAGGTATTAAACGTACATATTTCCTTCATAGATATGCCTAAGGAGAATCAATATGCAATTAAAAAAAAGATACTGAAAATGGCTAATGTGTATCACACCCACCCACACAAACATTTGTTGGGTCATTGTCTGAGAAGAGCTTGTACTGAAAAACGCATTGGAA
Source organism: Lepisma saccharinum (assembly GCA_022664845.1). Taxonomy (NCBI): domain Eukaryota; kingdom Metazoa; phylum Arthropoda; class Insecta; order Zygentoma; family Lepismatidae; genus Lepisma; species Lepisma saccharinum. The sequence goes on along the minus strand of JAGDQP010036071.1, from coordinate 17,505 downwards.
CGAATGGTGGGAAAGCAAAAGTGGAAAGAAAGAGAATGTAGATTATGGACAGCAGGACAGCATCAAAATAGAATAGAAACACTTATATATATATATAATATGCAACGTGTGTATTTCTCTCTCTCTGTATATATATATATATATTATATGCAACGTTGAGAGCTGCTCCCCCCCCCAGATTTTCCTCTAGAACCGCCACTGAGTGCAATGCTTGTTAAAATCCACAAACTTCCATGTCCCTGGCAGGATTCGAACCCGCGACCTTGAAGACGATGACCTAACACTTCAGAAAAAATAATCGTGTTGTGTGAACAGGAATAATGTTTAAAGTTCAAACCAGTGCTGGGTCGTGCTATGATAGAACGAGCGAGTTTAACTGAGCTGGCCAGACCAATGCTATGTGTGTGAATAGGCCTTCCTTACATGCCCCATTGCATGATGACACCAAACGAAAATATTACATGCAGAAACAATTCGAGCCACAACATTTTCTCCTAGAAATTGAAGTCAACATTTCGAAACCAAGATAAATATAGAAAAGAAACGCTGATTTATAGATGTCACTTTCACCTTAATTTGACAAAGACAATGCATCAAATTAGCATTATCTATGTCAAGCGTTCTACTTTTTAATAGGAAAATATACAGCAAATTTAACAGTTATTTGTGTGCTTGTTTTTCAAGCAGGAAGTGCACAGTAATTATAATCGTAGTCTTGCAGTTTGATAAAATAACAAATGCATTCTGGACAGCCTACAACACGTGCTATGTTTTGTTGTTTTCAAGATGACTTACGAATTGCTTTGAGGAAGCAGTAACGATAATGCTCGTTATTTACCAAACGATTGCATTTTACTTATAATAAGCAACAAAATCCTGCTTCACAAGGTTCTTACAATGGTACGAAAACAAAGGTGTAGCACGGAACTGCATTTAACTTATTTGATTCATAGCAAAGAGTGCGTTGAAATTGATTCCACTATTTCAACTCTTGAGCTTACTGTTCGAGGAGTACCACAAGGGTCAATATGTGGACCTTTACTTCTTTTTTTCGTTTTCTTGATTTTTCTATCAACATATCTCATTGTATGACTTATTTTTGCGGGCTGAACTAGCTTATCGTTAAGATTACAAATGACTCGGTTTCTCTTTGGGAAATATTTAATTAAAGTTAAATAACAACAAACAAAGGTGATATCATGGATAACAAGCAATATATTCTACATAAGAGGAAGCAGATATTACCTGATAAACATTCAAACTCCGAAGATCATGCATCCATGTAAATTTGGAATGAATGTCAAGGATACAAAATAATAGAAAATACCTAATTTCTGGGTTTCACTATAGGTTCGGTTCTAAATTAAATCCTTCGGAATTATTTTTGTTAGACAAAGGTTTTCGTTTTTTTTTTTTTTAGTTTTCCTTAAAGATGGGTTAAACTTAGGGTGGGGGGATTAATGGGGAAGTGGGATATTACGGCTAATAGTGGCAGTCTGAGCTCACGATTGTGTTCGCGAAAGGGCCTCAATCAAGTTCACTTGCAGCGGGCTCCAACTTCCCGTACGCCGCTACTGGTTCTAGATGCTACGAACGGGTATGTTTTGAATGCTCCTTATATATATCACCTTGGCACTCGAAAGATTGAAACTAACCCGTCACTGCCTTGAACATTTTTATGGTGCTACCAGTTGATTAGTTTTCGTAGTTTCTTTTAATTAACTATATCTGACTGGACCTATAGAAGTGTTCTTGAAAAAAAAAAAAATCCTACCTTCCTACCTGACGTTTGTGGTGTGACTTTGTTTTTCAAAATGAATTTTGTACGTAGAAAAAATATAGATTGCAGAACAAAGCGATGAACCAGGAGATTTCTCGGATAAGTACTTTTACTTAAATTAAATAGATTCATATTTTTTATTCCTCATAAGCAATTCATTCCATATGTGAACATTGTCGCAGATCTTGCAGTTTATGTAGCACGTCAACGTCAACTTTGCGAGGACTGAAATCGTAAAGAAAGCCAACATCAAAAGAAAAGTAAATAACCTTGTTTTATTGTCAATTTAAAAAGAAAAGTTTTAAGTACAAATAATTAATGAGTTGGGCGCATTCACGAAACTGAGGTAGCACTAAGCGCTGAAGAGAGCATTTTAATCGTATTGGTTGCTACCTGGCAAACCAATAAGACTCAAGTGCTCTCTCAGCGCTTAGTGCTACCTTTTAGTTCGTTGAATGCGCTCATTTGAATGGTAAATAATAAATCAAGATGATTGCAGTTCCATCTGTGAGGGAGATTAGACAATATAGTGTAATCTGATAAAGGTTGGAAGCATTGGAATTCGGCCCCACAACATGCTAAAAAAAAAAAAAAAAAAAAAAAATTGATGATAAACTTCACAATATGTCAAAGTGTATCAAAAGATCTGTAGTTTTCAAAATAAGTGTTTTGTCGGATTTCCCGTTTTTCTTTAACAAAATCTTAACAAAGCAAAAAATTAGCGACAAATACGAGGGCCGATCAATAAGAAATAATACACAATCAAGTATAAAAATCTTTATGGATGTGACATGCATGTTATATTTTATGCATATATTATGAAACCTTTTGAAGTTATTCATATCATTCGATGTAACTACCTCCGAGGCATCAAAGTCCAACAGAGAGCCTGTATCTTTGTCAAAGTCAATTGCTCAGTGTGTTGGTGGGCGTTATCTTGATGAAAAAAACAATTTTGGGGATCAAGGTGTGCTTTTTGTTTTGTTTTAATTACTGTATATACTTTATTTAAAGACACTCAGTATCCTTGATTAATGGTTTCATTTCTTTTTGAGAACATCGAGAAAAATGAGATCTTCTATATTTCAAAAAATAATGACCATGATTCTGTCTGTTGACATTGCAAGTTTGGATCTTTTCATTACAGGTAAGGAAGGATGAGCCCAATCCATAGACTGCCTTTTTTACACAGGTCAAAATGATAAAGTCATGTTTGATACCCATCTTGAACACATTTTTTGATAGTTAAGTGGCTCTATAATTCTAAGAACATATGCCTTGGACATTAAAAAAACAAACAAATATGATGTTAGGGGTTAAATACACATCCTTGTATCCTTGGAAATTATATATATATTCTTATTCACATACTTAACATGCACATAAGGCATCGACGTCAACATTTTCTTGTGTACAAGTGGAAATTTGAAGAGAAGTGAAGTAACATACACGCACAGAAAAAACCTCAACTAAATGTCTATGCTAATACATTTCATCTCTAAATTTCATCCACCCCATCCTGGTTGCCAGTGTAATGCGATCCCACTGTTGTGTGGCGTAAAACCTGCATACTTGAAAAGCTATTCAACATCCAGAGTTACCAAATAAGAATTTAAAAAGAGTCAGACATTGTGTCATAGAAAAAGCCGAACATGTTAACCTTTTTGTGAAATATTTTGTTAACATTACAATAAGAATCGAATAATATTAGCAGTAAATACATCTCCCGTCTTCAGAGCTAACTATAAAATAGCCCCAGGAATATTCGTGATTGTATACGAAATGAGAAAGCATGTCTACTTTGAACAGCTGAATGTAGTGCGACCATATTGAGTCCGCCAACCCGATTTTTGTCCGATGGTGCTTCAGGGTAACGAATTGTCAATGTTTGGAAACAGCCTCGGAGCCAAACAATCAAAGATCATAGTAAGTAGCAGGGGGAGGATCAGGTGTCATGTAGATATCTTTATCTGGTTTCAAGGCTTTATAGGACCTATTTAGATTTTAAGATTAAGGAGTGATTTATCTTCCTGATCCGCCCCTTTTCTCTGAGCACATCTGTGTTTACTCACCCCATCTATACTTTCACGACAGAAACACAAGCCGAAAATAGGCGACGTTTATTTGCCATAATGATTTGTACGGCCCTGGTAACCACTAGACGGTAGAGATTGGCTAATAAACAATTGCCAGTTTACTGCGTATTGTTCAATATTCTTTCCCGAAACCATCTATTAACACTGTGGTAGAAACACGGTACAAACGTTACGTTGCAATTTATGAAGAAACAAGGAAAGATGCTTGGAATAGAGTGGTGTAATGTCTGTTTATGACAATATTGGTCTGGAAAGAACAATATGTTTATACAAGTTGTAAGAGACTCCGTGTTTCCAAGAATTATTCAAGGACTACTTAACTTCAGACGCACGTCTGACAAAACAAACAAACGTTATATTGTTGTTCATTAATAAGAAGAAATAAAATCAACGGAGAGAAACTCCTTAATAAAACAAAACAAAAGAACAGTCCTCCAAATGTTACTCCTCTTTTAATTCTATATTGCCCGTCCCTTTTGTAACCCAGGCTAGCGCCTCAATCAAAGCATATACGAGGAAGGTTGAAAAGTTTCCGGCCTAACAGGGAAGGAATGTCGATAGATCAGTGGGAATAACTTCCACATATTCCCCTGACCCGAAGGTCAATGCACTTCCTACAAAAATCGTGCAACAAATTTAACCCTCGGTAAAAAAAAAAAAAAAGTCTGCACTTCATCATTGTCCTGAAACTGCCTCCTTTTCACGTTCACTTTCAAGTTTCGAAACAAATAATAGTCACTAGGGGCTAGATCTGGAGAATAGAGGCGGTGATCAAGCACTTCGTAGCCTAACTGCTCTATTGTTAGCAATTTTCGATTAACTTTGTGACAAGGGAGCGTTGTCTTGGCGGAAAATGTCTCCCTAGTTTCCCATGTCGCTTTTCCCTGATGGCTGAACTGGGAGACTGCTGTAATATTCGGCTTTCATTGTGGAACTTTGCTTCAGGCAATCAATGAAAAGCGTGTCATCACAACCCAAAAACCCACCGCCATCACTTCGGTGGCGGATTTTTGTCGCCCGAACTTTTTGTGTCTGCTTAAACACTGGTGGTTTCGCGGTTACATCTAGAAAACTGCAAAGGCTATATAGCTAAAATGTTCGGTGTACAAGGGATTTTGAAACCTAACATGAAACTCTACAACATTTTAAATGAACACAAGAGGGTAGCAGAAATTGAAGAGACGGACGGCATATACGAAATTTAATGCCCTTGCGATAAATCAAAAGAAAATCAAATCAAGGGTCAAGGAACATCAAAATATATACCAAAACAAAGGGATAGATAAGAAATGCATGTTGCAGAGGAAGGTCAGCACATCGTGGGATACAAACAAAATGAAAACTATCAGAATACAGAAACAACGAGACATCTGGGAAGCACCTTATATCATTAAAAGAGGGGACAATTTGATAAACAAACAATCAGAAAACTTAAGGGAACAATGGGGAAAGTAAAGGGGGTGTAGGGGTAACTAGAAATCAGTAACTGGCAACACTTAAAAAAAACTTTAATTATATATATTGATATAATGTGTATGATTAAGTCATTGTAGATAAAGGATTTCACCGGTGAGGAAGCTCCAGCGAGTGGGGCGAAATATTCTGAAAAATAAATATATATATTTTTTTTATAAACGATGTGTTTTATTAAAGTATTCATGAAGCTAAGATGAACACCGTAATTTTTAGAAGCTTTATTAAGTATTTACTTATTGACTTCGGCGTTACACACCCCCAAAGTGAAAATCCTGGCAGAATCCCTGTCTCTGAAATTAGAATAATGGAAAATATGGACTGACTGTGACAAATCATCATGTGATACGTACATATTTCTTGTGTATTTCCAGTGTTAATGGAAAATAAAATTATTCATGGTATTATGAACCTTTTATTTTCACCTATACAGACTTAATTTGTAATACCTTTTAATGCCGAAATTCAACGGTAAAGTTGAAGGCTATAACGAAAGTCATAAGTAATAATTTGCTTAAACCAGGAAAAGCATTTCAAATAAAAAAAATAAATAAATAAAATAAAACTTCCATTTGACATCCCAATGACGCGAGCGAAAAGTTTTTATAACCAATCGAGTCAATTCCACACCAATTAGCGAACTGCATGCACTCAGCGATAGTCAGTCAGTATTGAGAAACAGATGAAGTCAATGTCCGTGTTGCGGTCAAACATCTTACTCCATCACCTGTTTCCTGCTGTCTTCCTTTTTGATCTTTTCTTTTTTTCAAATAATCATAAAACGAAAGAAGAAGATAAAATGAAAAGAAAAAACAATTATTAAAAGAAAGGAAGAGCGTAAATAATTTCTCTAATAAAATTTGCCTCTCATTTTTCTCCTCGTGTGGGAAGGGAAATTAAGACGTAAGTACACAAAGTAAAGAAAAATATTTACGAACTGATAGCTGATGAAGTCTGCGGTGATTGAACTCAAGACTTCTTAGGTGAGGTAGCAATTTTTTTTAAAAAAAAAAACTTTACACAAGTTTCTTAGACTTTTATTTATCTTATTTTTAAAAGAATAACGAAATGAGTACATAATTGACGGTTGGTGTTTCTGCCGTCAGGGGCGTATCGAGACATTTTTTTCCAGAGGGTTCAAAGCTTTTAGAAGTTCCAGAGACGGAGAAATTAAAAGAAGTACAGAAATATTATTTAAAACAATGTTAATTGAACATCTTTATACAGTGTTGTTGAAAATGTACCATAATATATTAAGGTTTGAATTCCTTAGAATGAAAGTAGAGGAATGTTGCTTTGAAGAAATAAATAAATAATTAAAAACAAAAACAAGTGTAGTTTCGAAACTAGGATTAAAGTTAGCGGTACATTGTCACAAATGACGTCATACATTGCTATATAATGACGTAAGACATATCGGCTTAGCAAATCACAATTTCCTCTTACAAGCCGTAATCCTCAAATCATAAAGTTCATTGTACTAGTTGTTTTGAGCAGTACTTTGATTGTGATATGCTAGGCCTTATGTCATACTTTGTCCAGATATGAGTCATGTTACAATACCGTGCCAATTCTCCAAGCGTCTATCTTCGAAACTAAAATGTTTTTGATTCTTTTCAAAGGAACTTTTTGTTTTTTTTCGGCCTGTGGAACTCATCCCTCAATTTCTAAACATCACTTTTGAAACACCCCGTATTTAAAGCCTTTATAATCTATCTTTCCACAACGACCTGAACCAAAGTTGCCTAAATACCTTAAATGAATTGAGATTCAACATCACTGCAAACCAAAACCATACCAAAACCTAACAGTAAAAGCAAATTCAAAAGATGCATAGGAAAATCATGCGGAGTGTCTTTATAACCAGAGACTAAGAAGAAAATACGTATGGATCTAGGACGCCATAGTTGCAATGGCTATATTAATCATGGACGTAAGAATATAATAGGACTAGTAACAAGCCAAAATTTATGGGCCGAAAGTGCGCCTTGCCGCCATGTTGAATTGACCAAAACATTGCAACTGGCGATAAGAAGTAATGTTAATTGAGCCACTTTTAATTACAAATTTTTAATTTATGTGAAATAATTTAAGGTATGTGAAGGTTGCGTCTGATGAAGCCAACCAAGAGGTACGTGTGAGAATAAACAGGTAAGCAATATTTAAGTTTTTTCTTCAATAATAACAGTGAAATAATATCAGGTTTCAAGATTTGAATGATCACTGCTCTTGAGAAGGAAGTGTATTGCAATAACACTTATTTTATAATAATTAGTCGTTAAGGACAAATTTAGATAATTAAAATTTATTTACACATTCACAATATCGTCTGCTTCCTTTCCAGGAAGTATGCGCGATCCGCCATGTTGGAATGGCAAACTGCACTCTCAGCCGTCCCATTTTTATAACATTGAGTGAATTGCTTGTTACTAGTCCTATTATATTCTTACGTCCATGATATTAGTTATGCATTGCAAGTTACGCCTCGGCGGGACCCACGTATATTTTTATATAAGAATTAGTGCAATCTTCTTTATACATGAATTAGCTTCTAATACACTTTTAAACTTTAATATTTGGTAAAGAACAGACAGATTACATCACTGAATTGTGCAACATTAGGTTATTATTGTTAATTATATATCAAAGATTGCAATGGTCGTCTCCCTTGGAGGTAGAGACCTCTTCCTATACAGTTTCTTAGAGGTCTCCATTTTAGGTTAGATGGGTGTGAGATCTCTTGTAAAAAGATAATTTCGAGAGGTTGCAGAGGGAAATTATTCTTAGTGGACCAGTACCGCATAAGGATCGGCCTCTTCCTACGGATTTGATTAGAAGCTGGGACACTCTGCTGGGTTCATCGCCGCAGTACGGCATACTCACATATTCTTTGGCACTTCAATTACGCTCTATAGGACGAAATAATCAGCATTCTCTCCTCGTATTGTATAGCAGTTTCGGGTTTAACCGTTACGGGACTATCAATCATTAGTACTGTCGTCTGAATACGTGACTTGTTTAGTCTTTCATAGCCTTAGGCTCTTTATAATAGTCGACTATCTTTCTGATAGTCTTGGGAAGTGAAGGCAAGGTCTCTCATCAGTTCATCCTAAGAATAACTTTTTAGTCGATCAACGTAAATGTCCTCTAGTGTAGTGTTACCCATCTTACGAAGTATGCAAGGCCACATCGTCCATAATAAAACATTTCAAACTAATGCATAAAATAGTTAATCATCTAATTTTTAACCGCTAGGGAAAATTTGCGGGTATGAATATCTTAAAAAATAGTTGTAGAAGGTGTACTAATATTTTACTTTCGCAAAGTAAAATTGGAAAAGTTAAAATTATATTTAACTTTTACTGTTAATTATGTTTCTGTCCTTTACTTTGTCACGAAATTCAAATTAATGCTCTGATAATTTCTTTCGGATATTGAAAATCAGCTTCAACGTAAAACGAAAAGAATATTTAATAATTTAATGACACTCTTTTCTCGTGTTCAAATCTTGATTTCCCTCAAGCTTTGTCCTACAATCAATAAATAGCCCCTTGTTTATTAGTCACTAGTACATTCAAAGAGCATTGGAACATTAATTCTGTGACTTTTGTGATTAATCTGACGCTCATTTGCATTGCAAAAAGAAAATTAGGAATTTTTATAACTATCCACCACTTTTTGCTACCACCTTGTGTCCCTTCTAAGTCAGTGCATTACCAAAATAACATTCCAGATTTGAAAAATTCATACTTTTTTTTTCTACGATAGTGCCAAATTTCACGTTAATTGATTAAAAAAAATAACTTCTGTCTATAGGTATATGTTAAGGATATTTATCGTGATTTTTTTAAAGGATATTTTAGGAAGGGGGCTGTAGCCCCAAATCAGTCACTGGCACATGCAAAGAGCATCGGAGCATTAATTACGTGACGTTTGTGATTAATCTGACGCTCATTGGCATTTTCAAAATAAAATTTGTAATTTGTATAATAGTTCACCCACCCACACTTGTTACGCCCCTTGTCCCCCCCCCGAAGGATGGCCTTACCCAAAATAATGTTCCGATGAGCTTTGTTGCATTTTGTAACTAATAATACTCATTCGTCGCAAAATTCTTACAAATAATTATTGGAGAAAACTACTGTCAATATTTAACATTGAATCTCTCATAATTAAAATGAACTTTTGTGTTTATGCCCCCAAAAAGGGGGATAAACATTGATATTGTGCAATTTACTTAGAAAATTTAAACAGCTCAGACATTTTTTAAATAAGAATGCGAAATTTCACATTAATTGTATGAAAACTTAATCACCCAGTGCTTTAGAAAATAACACGAATTATGGTATATATATTTTTCTTAAACGATTCGTACTATAAAGTAAAAAATAATTTTGTTTATGCATGAATAAAAATAAACATATGAGGCGCGCCCAGACTCATACAGACAAACAGTCAGTTTATAAATTCTTCAATTGGCGTGCTTCACGCTTTTCTTTTTAGTCATGCATAAACAAAATTATTTGTTCACTTTTTAGTACGGATTGTTTAAGAAAAGTATGTCTTTAAAACGTTTTTGAAGCTGTTTTCGAGTTATTTCGGTGTTCGGATACTTTTTCTGAAGCTAATATTTTGTGACCCAAATCCTAAAGTGTTCTGCAACCAGTCAAACCCTATATCGTTGCAGACTAGTATTTATTTTAGGATAAAGAAGTCCATATTAAAAAATACGCCCTTAAAATATATAAATATATAGAAATATATGAAAGTAACAATGGAATATTGTATTGTCACCCGACTTAGGTCGCTGTGCAAAATTTCATCATTCGATGACGTCGGGAAATTAGTTAAATTAACGTTCCAAGATTTGAGAACACCATGAACCATTGTGAACTAAAGAAAAGAATGTAAAAATGGATGTATGTGTTCCAGAATAACTCTGAAACGCCTGGAGCATTTTCAAGCAAACTTGGTACACATATCACATACAATCTGGAAAGAAATACTGTGGGGGTAAGACATCCCTAGCACTCCTAGAGATAGGGTGGGGAGGGGTGACATGTAAAATTAGCTAATAGATCATGATTGTTAGATATATCCTTACAGGCTGAGCAACCCACATCACAATGTGGTTTGACGGGTTGACTACTTCCAAGTAGGCAAATCTGGCATGACTGTTTATTCATTAGCAAAGGTTATCTTGGGTTTTAGATTTGACACCCGGCAGGGGGGTGAGGGGCCGAAAAATCCTCTAGAGCCCGCACCAACGGGCGGGAAATCAGCAAGTTTAAATATAGTTGAGAAAACAAATTAAATAATATACTTTTAATGGATTCTTTTCGTAAAACCGAAAAAAAAAGTTTAAATAAGTAAATAGGCAGGTGCTGGGAAACAGCTACATCTGCTGAAGAGGGTTGAGGGGTAGGATTCTGCTTAATTTAAGCACTGGTTAGTTATCAATTAGTAAAAGTAGAACTTTTAGGAATTATGCTAACACGTTTTCAACAAATGCTCATACAGTATAGTGGCAATAGAAGTGCTCACCTCGCAGTAAACAAGTGGTTTCCTGTCCTAACTGAATAGAAAAGCATTCTTCACAATCATAAAACTTCTATAATTCCAAATATTTTAATTTTCTAACTTTAGTTTTGTTTTGATATGATCCCAAGTAACATGCTTTGTTCGGCCAATGCACATTATTATGTAGGCAACGTTGTTTTATGGTGGGTTGGATGGCCCAACCACGAAACACCAGATAGGCCTAATGTGGTAATCCTAAAAAAAAGGGGGGAGGCCAACGCGACGAATAAAGATTGCTAACATATTGGGTATAAGTAGAACGTAAGATCAACCATAAATAATACTTTAAAACATACATTAGCCCAAATGAGTGTTTCTATAACCAAAAAACAACACGTAGATGGCGTTATTTTGCTTTCCAGTTAATGAAAATATAAAATGGTATTTGAATATGATTATCTGCTTCCGGTTTTAAATTCTCCAGCAAAAAAAAAAAAAAAAAAAAGACTGTCATTACAACATTCCCGTATTGATAGATGGTGATATAGAAAATATTTTGTAAAATAAACATTATTGTCTATTTGTTATTCTTTATTTGTTCATCTCGGATGTTATAATATGTTATAACTTCCCCCTTGTCTATGCCACCACATTCCATACAACGAACAACAAAACACAATATTGTAGGTTCAAATCCAGCCACAGACAAGTGGGAAAATTTTAAACTATATATAGTAAAGACAAGAGTTAAAAGCGTAATAGAACAAAGATAAAAATCGTTTTTTTTTAAATATAAAACTACTATAAAAATATATGAAATTCTGTTTATTGAAACGGTAAATTTATATATATAGTTAACACTACGTTGAACATCGTTTTTAAGGCCAACTTTATGGCGAACGACCAAATAGTGCGTAAGCCGAACGGTACTAAAACAACAACAACAACAAAACGTTAATCTAACATTAATATGATTTTTGTTTGGGCCAATATGATTTTGCTACTTGGGATAGTGACATTTCTAGGGGATCGATTGATCCTTTGTACTTCCTTCAGCGACGCCCATGCGTACGTATAACTTTTTCACTTTTAGTTTTTATTTAGCGTATATTTTTGTTTACACGTTCTTCTGTAAATGAGATCCTTTTTATTTTTTTCCAAGAATTCTTCTTAACCATGTGAGTTTCAGTTCAGAATTACCCAAAGCGTTAGAATACAGAAAGACTATTGCAATATGTTGATTAAAAAAAAAAAAAAAAAAGGAAGGTTATCCAAAACCAGTTCTGGAAACTAGTCTTTTGTGTGTATTCTCAGCATGCAAAAGTGTTGCTGAACAAGCAAGTAAAAAGCAAAAGTTATTTTTTAAAAAGACTGTAAACATGTTTCCTTTTCAATCAGCAGCCAAACGACAGCGAAAACAAGTTTTAAACGGTATGGCTTCTGGTGCTGTGCAAAGATTGGTTATTTATGAGGTGAACAAACTTGCATATTACAAGAAACTGCAATCTACGAAAGAAAGAATATTTTGTTCGTAGTTTCATGTTGAAACGTCGAGATGACCACCACGAAGAGTGATTGTTAAGTTGTTTGGTATCTGAAAAATGACATAAAAATAAAGGTGTTAGAACAAACCAGATCCAGTTATAAACACGCTACAGATGCAAATGATCTACACAAGGAAGTAATTTATCTTCACATTTTTGTGGTAATCAACGGAAGCATTCGCCTTGCAATCCGGAGGTCCAGAGTCCATCTATTCGACTTGAGAATTTGCTGGTTTCCCCTCAGTCAGACAAGGTGAATGTCGAAATGGTACCATGACAAGACCCGATACGCTACTTTGCCCTTTCTTTTCCCATGGATAATTTAGTTAGTAACGTGATAGTCTGCAGATTTCAGTTAGTGTTAAGCTCATAAATACAGTGTATCGCTTCAATTTTGTCCTAGCTAGACCTCCAATTTTACTTGTCGAACTGCTTTATTACGGTATTTAACACAAAAGCTCTGCTCTTATGGTCTAGTGGCTATGGTCACAGGCTTTGTATAGGCGGTGGGGAAATACACAAGATAGGTTTGTAGTCAAGAACCAGGATTGAGATTTTGCAGCCGCTACCTTCCTATTCCTAATAGCATTGAACACTTAGGCTTACAACGAGATCGACACGTCAAGTATGCAAGTTTACAAACAGCTTGACATGAAACTTTGCAAGCCTTTTTTAAACTTGAAACAAAATTAAAACAAAAGTGTTAGTTGACCTTTACAAACTTGCAGAGGGATTGTATGATAAATGCTCGGCACCAAGCTTTAAATAAACTAATATTACATAATCCATATTAAAGAGTAAAATGTCAATATGTATGCACTTACTTCAGGAATAAAGCGTGGAAAGCATAATGTTCTTGAACCATTTTTCTCCTGAACACAATTTCAAATATTCTGAAGAAAAAATAAAAACCTTAAAATATATATTACAATAACTTAATTACGAAAAATGGAAAATTTGTACATGTTCTTCTGTTCCTCTACTTGTGCACTTACTTTAGATTAGTGTTCCCCCTAGTGGTGCATAAAACAAACAAAACGGAAGGGAGCCAAGTTTACTGTTGCAACAAGGTGGAGGGGAAGGAAGGCTTATTCATCAGTACAGTCAACTTGATCTACAGTGCAAATAATTTCACAAAATAGCATAATATAGGAAAATGTAAAGCATAGTTTGCAGCTCTATAAAGCTGTTTGGCCTTGAACGAAAATCCAGCTAAATATGTACACCATTGGACAACAACCTTCCGCCAAGATTTTTCCGATATCGGTCCACCAAGATTTTGGCAAGACAGATTTGTAGCAACTTTGACGTAACAAATCTGTAGTAAATTTAATGTACAAGGTTTCTAGCAAATTTGTATCGTGTCAACTAGGAACTTCGCTGCAAGATTGTAGCACGTTTGCAGACTTGCAATGGCAAACTTGTCTGTTAGTTCCGGCGTCGGGAAGTGGCGCCCCCATCGCCCAGTCAGTTTTACTGGCTGCAATCAGCCCTGGCAGCTGCTAACATCGTTGCTGCCTATGGGAAGTCCAACAGCAGGGCCAAAGTGCTTCTCTGTTGAGCATTTTTACTTCCCACTTGCGTAGGGGATTGGCGACCTCATCGCAGGTCTACGGACCGCAACGTGATAAAACCATCACATAGCCCGAGCAGCAGACCATCGCTGCTCGTATACGGCGTAGGGAATTGGCGACCCCATCGTCCGGCCGGCTTATGCTGGTTGCAATCAGCCTAAAATGGCGTAGGGAATTGGCGACCCCATCGTCCAGCTGGCTTTTGCTGGCTGCAATCAGCCCTCGCAGCTAAACATCTACGCTGCCTGAAAGGAGGACCAGCCGAGAGGATTTCATTTACATTCACTCCATTTTTCATCCACTGATGACTCATTATTTCATCTCCTCTTGTGCTGTGAGTTGCGCCTCCGCGCAATGACCAAGGATGTGACAGGATGTATTTGCATTGACGATGGCCCCTGGGCCCCGGGGGAAAGGGGGCGGAACTATTGGATAGCGCCTAGTTCTTAACAGCAGATTCTTGGATGGTCTAGCTCGTTGAGACTGGGAAGTGCGCCATTGGGGAGCTCTTCGGACCTTTGGTCTCGCCAACACTCGGGGGAGTGGGTGTCCCAAGTATCCATCAGTCGGGAGTACAAGTGATTTCGACGCCAAGTCATTGGACTTCGCCTCGATTTCCAGCTTGCTGACAAGGGTGATGAGGGTAGTACCCGGCAGCCTCGTTGGCTCCTCAGAACGAAGACGGAGAAGTGCGGGCATTTACGGCTAACATTCATCATGGCTCCACTACATCCTAATAAGTCGCCTTCGCAGAAAGAAAGAAAGAGACAGAAGAGACAGAGCGAAGAGAACGTCACTGATGTTAGTAAGAAGGCGCATACAGCTAATGCATCAAGCAGTGACAAAGAAGAGAAAATCGAAGTAGAGGAACAGACAAGTATCGTACCGTCTATTACACGATATCTTGTTATTAAAGTAAAGGATGAAGCAGAGAATCCAGGTGGTTTGAAGGGGTTATCCCCTTTCGTTATACAAAAACAACTAAATCACGTTGCAGGTGAACTTAAGCATGTTAAAAAGCTTCGCAACGGCACCTTGCTCGTAGAGACATCTAATAATAAACAGTCAACTAACCTCTTTAAACTGAAAACCCTAGGAACATTCGAAGTTCAAGTTGAACCACACCGTCAACTGAACTTTTGTCAGGGCGTAATATCTTGTTGGGACTTGCAAGATGTCCCTGAAGAAGAGATTAAGAATGAACTTGCCAGCCAAGGTGTAGTCAACATTAGACGCATTAAAACTCGAAAGAGTGGCGAACTGCAACCCACGATCTTGCTAATTTTGACGTTTGCCATGCCACAGCTCCCCAAGGACGTGAAGGCAGCATTCTATTGCTTACCTGTCCGTCCTTATATACCGAGTCCGCTCCGGTGTTTTAAATGCCAGCAGTATGGACACACCAGCACGTCGTGTAAGGCGACCTGTGCTGTATGTGCAATATGCGGTACCAGTAGCCATGGTGCGGATCCTTGCACATCACTGAAACCTCAGTGTGTTAACTGCAAGGGTGATCACACGGCCTGGTCGCGTGACTGTCCGGTATTTAAAGAAGAAAAACGTATTAGAGAGCTGATGGTGATAGAGAAAACGCTGGCGATGCAAAACGTCGCGTAAAAGAGTCTCAGCGCACCCTTCCCTCTGGTGCGTTTTCACATGTTGTAGCCAAAATAGCAGTTAAAACTGTCTCTGTTGGTACCCAGACAGTTAACGTATCAACACAAACAGAGTCTGTTGTGCATGACTACACTCCGAAGCCGCCCAAAGAATCGGAGACTCCTGGCAATATGCCGACGCAGAGTCAGGGACAACACACGCCTGTGCAGAGCTCTAGAGCTCCACGTGTTAAGACAACTTTTAGTCCCTATAAAGTTCCGAAATTAGTTCGAACTTCGCCTCTCGCTACAAGCATTAAGACTCTGACGAACGTGTTGTCTGCTCAGTTAGCTCAGGAAGAGTCTGCACATCCTATCGATGAACCAAGTTCATCTTTGGCTTCAGACATGATTCAGGACCACCTGATGGATATAGATTTTAATCTCGTTGGAAGAAAAGGGAAACCTAGGTATAAACCCAAACTTAAACGGTAATCTTTTACTTGTTTTTGAAGATTTTTATGATTTCCGTTTATTTTATATGATTATGCTCCTTAGCTGTTAAGTTTTATAGTGTAGTTTTGTTTTATCTTGTGAAGTCCCATTTACAGACTTCCATTAAGTTTTATAGTGTAGTTTTGTTTTATTTGTAAAGGCCCATTTACATGCTTGGTTTTTATTCTGGCCATTTACACCAGTGCGCTGATTGTGAAGACCTTTTACATCTTCATCTTTTATATTCTTTTATTATTTTATTTAACAGCTAAGGAGCATAATCATATAAAATAAACGGAAATCATAAAAATCTTCAAAAACAAGTAAAAGATTACCGTTTAAGTTT
>JAGDQP010036070.1:0-19240 GCA_022664845.1 Lepisma saccharinum | reverse complement strand
TTAAGATGGAATCCATGATTTGTGTAGAACCTTCTACCGATATGATTTAAGTCCACCAGATAAACATTTTTAAGATGCTTAGCTAACCTATAGATTTCTTTGTTCACACGTTCCACTTCTTTATTGACAGACGACCAAGGTGGTAAATCAAATCGATGCGGAATTGTAAATATAAGTACATTTGTACACAACAACATCTGCAGTTGCAAGAACCCTTTCGCTTGATTTTTTGCAATATCATTTGTCCCTGCTAAGAAGACCACAAGATCGTTCAAGCCCATACCTTTACACTCATGTGGGACTTCCTTACTTATGTCCGCAAAAATCGCTCCTGGTTTTATAGTACTAGTTATTTTGCTATTGCTTTGATTTAGTATTGTGAACAAATTAATTCATGTGAAGTTCAGTAAATGGTATTTTCATTTTCTTTGGGTGTGATTATTTCCTGTACAAAAGTTGGTAATAACTAAAATTTTTGTCATATACTATACTACATTTATTTATATAAATATCTCTGGTAGAAAATTTCAACTAAAATATATTTTTATTTAATTCTTATCGTAACAGTTCTTTATTTTAATGTAAATTTAATTTAGAAATAGCAAAACTTGAATGTTACGTATACCAATTTCACATTTGTGGCATAAAATTGATACATTTCCACAATAAAAATATTTTCGTCTATATGATCAGTACAAAACCCCGTTTGGGGTAAAACGAAAAGAGTGACGCAAGAATTCTACCCACAAAAGAAGTGATATCTATTTTGCGAGTGACTTTCTTTGTGTCACTATGGCGAAAGTATTGCCTTTATAATAAAATTAAGAGACAGTATCCTTCCGCCATAGTGACACAACGAAAGTCACTCGCAAAATAGATATCACTTCTTTTGTGAGTAGAATTCTTGCGTCACTCTTTCTTTTACCCCAAACGGGATTTTGTACTGATATCACTTAGTTTGTAAGGCTGGCTATACGAAAAAGACTGTAACACGAGCCATTTGTGCCGATGCTCCTCTCTACTGCACACGCGCTATAACGTGTAGGAGACACGTGCACTGTAAATACAACGGAGAAACCACATCTGCGAGGTTGCTTCGGTGACCTGGTGGTTAAGGCGTCGACCTGGTAAACAAAAAAGCCCTGCTTCGAGTCCCGGCGAGGTTAACACTAGATTTTGCTTTCAGATTATATTTTTATGTGTTTATATATGTTTATATTCATTATTAATAATTGCTTTCCTGCATTGTACGTACATTATCTTAAGTCAGTGACCATGGTGAAGTGGAGGTTAGGTAAGGTTATTTAAAAAATACAGTAATTTGAATTAAAAGCTTTTTTTGTTAAAAAAAAATATTGTGTTCCTCAGGGTTTTAACTTCCGAACTTACACAATTTTCTTTTTTTTTTTTAAATCGACCGGGATTTGAACTCGCGAACCCACGTGGCGAAGTCAAGAACGCTAATTATTAGGCTACCGAGGCTTCGTGCTTGCAGTGATGGAAACAGATATCTTTTGGGAACGCACGGTGATCTACAAGGACCCCTGTCTTGTAACAAAGAAAAGAATTTCCTGCTTCTAAACGTGATTTATAGCATTCTGAGTATATTGCAGCAAGTCAGTAAATGTTGAATGATTTTGTTGAAGATTATTGCCTATAAAGTACAGTTTGTTTCGGTTAAAGGACGAGATGGATAACCGATAATGTGTAGCCTTTTTTTCTGATAGCAACAAGGGGCAGGATGCAATTCCTCTCAAAGCTTGCATTTATATTCTTGACAGAAAGTACATTTTAAATTACGTGTAGGTTAGATAAAATTAGGTACGGTCATGTTTCTTTACATTTTTCTCCTTTACGTCATGCCCAGATGAGTGGAGCAGCGGCGGAGAGTGTTCTCCGTAAGGGCTTGTATTTAAAAAGTGGCACGTGTCACTATGGCGGAAGGATACAAGATCGATTTTGCTCCATATCTCAAAAACCGTAACTTCTATCAAAAATCTAAGCTTGGATTATCATAGGGGCCCGCAATGGACCCCTAAAAAAACCCGGTACCACCCATTTGGGGCTAAAACAAAAAGACACACAGAATGACGGACATACCTTTCTATCATTTGTGAAAATTTTGTGATTCGGTTAAAAAGCCGTACCTTTTGAACCGCTCCACCGATTTTAACGCATGATCACCGTTTGAAACGTATTGAAGCGTAGAATAAGATCCAGTAAGTTCCGGCCGCCTATATGGTCTGGGGTCAGTGCTATCCTAATATATGTGAAATTTTGACATGTTTTTCATAGCGCCCTAGGGGTTCCCAAGGAGATCTTACCGACCCATTTTTTTCTTGTGTCTTAGTATTAGAAAGAGCTTTTAAATGTAAGTTCAAGCATCAAAATTGGACTTATACTTCGGTAGATCCGAAACTAACTGTCTACTATCTGAGTGCCGCTAACAGTGTCCTTTGCCAGCGTCACTCGAAGAACTGCCGTTCTTCATGATTTATTTGTATTCCATAATTGCTCAATGAAGCTCCTTTATTATTATAAAATCGTAATGTTTTTCTTTCTAATTGAGAATATTATATTTAATCTAGACCCCAAAGTAACAGTGTAACAAATTATATCATTACCACATTAATATTCTTGTTATTGTACTGAAATCGAAAAACCTGCGTACCCATTTAAAATTACTCAAAATACGGCAACTTTTTAGTCTATCGCCTTTCGAGACGCTTGAGACGAGGTCGAGACTAACACATCGAAACCAAGATTGGAATTATCAGGTCGAGACGAGACCAAGACAAAGACAGAAATTTTTAGGTCTAGATGAGATCAAGACCAAAACTGACTTCAAAATTTCGAGACGAAAACGAAACTGATGTCAGTTTCGATCGTGTCTCGAATCGTTTCGATACCATCCCAAATTCAATATTTTGCAATATTTTAGAGATACTCTAAAACAAACTACACCAGTTAATTTCTGCAAAAAATTTACATGAATTTGATATATCACTTGCACCTATTCCCATTTAAAAAAAATATATGTTTTGAATCCAATATGGCGGATTCGAAATGACAGACGTTGTGTGCTATATGTTTAAAGATGTATAACTTGGTTTCATTTATCCTGCACATGGCAGCATTCATGTTTTTATCTATGTATAATAATTTAACAGGTAATTCAACACTTTTCATGAAACAACTTAATATTATGGGAATCTATCATATGTATCTCTTGCACCTATTCAATTTGGAAAAAAATAACTTGAATCCAATATGGCGGATCTAAGATGGAGATCTTGTGTGTAACATGTGTCAGAGAAGCAGTACTTGATTCCATTTGTTTTTAATATACCCACATTCATGTCTAAATCTATCTAAAGACAATAAAATCAAGGATCTGTTCGAGCGTAATAGTAGTTTACAATAGCATTCCGGATATATATGAAGGCTCATAAATATAAAAATTATCGGTATGGTCGCTACAATTAGTACAATACCCATTGGCCCGCGAAGAACTTTGCATTTTAATCAAATTTTAACAAATGCCGGCGATACACTTGGTGAATGTACCTTGACATTCGTCAACTTCAATTAATATCGGAAATCTTCAATAGTGAACATTGAGCTCTTGAAACTAATACAGTCCTTGGTTATCTTTAAAAGTGTCAATTGCACAATAGTAGAAACATGGGGAAAGTATTCATCATCAAACACATTTCTTCTTCTTCTTGTAGGTTTTACAGAAACACACGGTATTCGCGTTAATCGGATAAAGTGCTCCTGATATATGATATCTCACGGGCGCTCTTCTTCGCTTGTCTCACCGTAAACAAGGCCAAAGAAAAGAGAATCATCAATCTCCATTCAATCAAATTTCGACGATCAATTGAACGATCATTTCCAGTATCCAATCTCTCATCCATGATTGCAAGCTAAACCATCTCTGGGAGACACTGGCGTATTAAAAGTGAGAAAAAAAAATGTAAAATTGTATCCATTCCGAAATATGTCAATTAAATCTGAAATAAATATAATTTAAAAAAAAAATACATGTACTCTCAAAAATACTGCAATAAAAGTTATTTTTGTCTATTCTATACAGAACACTGTCCTGAACAACATATACAAGTACAATCCCATTATAACGCATTTTACAGGACCGGCCATTTTACTTCATTATAACGAAAATTCGTTGTAATAAACATTGTATTGAGGAACAAGAATATATTATTCTCACTGAGATTTTCAAGTTTTCCTACAGTAAATATTATTTCTATGCGTCCCGGGTAATTATTGGAGGAATGCCAACCTTTAGAAATGCTTGCCTTCTTTCTTCCACTGTTAACCTGTTCAATGATTTTAAGGGGCAGCTGACGTGGTTTCTTTTCAATATTGGCATCCATATTCATCACAATAGGTGTACTAAAATACAACTGTCTTTGTTAACCAAACTAAAAAAGGAAATAAAGTAAAAACAAAGAAATGAGAGGTTCATCACGTGTCACTTATATTATTGTAGGGTCTTGTTGCACCTTTCAAAGATTAATTTAAATGAAGCTCTCTATATGAAACAAAATGACGCTGGATAAATTTCCTACAATCACGTTGCAATTGAGAACTCTGTATTATTTAAATGTCGAGAAAAATGCATTCTCAAAAATCACTTATAAATGTGTACAATTGACGAAGAAATATGCACTTTACGACAAGTCTTGTGAATTGTGCATCTGGCGAGCTTCTTTTTTAGTTAATTTTCAAAAGATACAACACGACAGTAGAAGATAACTTCACCTTATTTTATTTACAGATATTGTTGTCAGGTAGTGTATTATTGTGTACAGGAAAACGAACTAACTCTTTTGCGGTTTCATACGAACTTTTGTTGTAAAGGAGGGATTTTATCCAAGCTGGACTCTGAAAACATTTACAGTTGTAAAGAGAATTTCGTTATAACGACGTTTGTTGAAAAGGAATTTTACCTGTATACAGTTTACAGTGTTTTTAACCTGAGAGCTTTACACCATTTGTTTTGCATTTTTCTCATAAACGACCGCCTTACAGAAAGTTTACAGGAGTTCAAAATGAAATATTTTTTTTGTAAGTACCATTACCATTGTTCACGTAAAACGAACGTTTGAAAAGTTGTCACTATCTTTTAGATATTTCTCAATCTTACTGGAAGAAATTAATTAAATCTGCAGAAGACAAAGTGACATATTAAACAAGTTTCTACAAAGCCTTAAACTCAATTTGGGATCTGTTTTTGAAAGAAGAATATTATGCTATTTCTAATTCTTTAAGCGTATTTCTGCTGGTAAAATTACTGTATTTGTTGCAGTTAAAACCATTGTTTGTAAATAAATTTATCTTTTGTTAGTAATTGAAAATAAAACAACTTTGTATATTATATTTAGGAATATATATATAATATGAATTCATAATATTTTATGTAGTCGATCTGGGAAATTCATCAATATTTCCTCTGTGATGATACCAGACTTCACAGTTCTGTTGTGAGCGTGTTCTAGACATTGTGAACAATAATTTACGGTCGTCTTGTTCCATTCCGCTTCCCCGTTCAGGCAGTTAATAAACATTACTTCCGTTTCCATGTTTATAGACCAAACAATTTGTAAACAAAATGTTTGTTTCGTCTAGTGTATTGAGATGTAAAAATGTCTCTTTTCGTGGGAAATCGTAATCCAAACCGTATATTAATTGCGTCCAGCTACGTGTCGTTTCTCAGTCTCTATATTAAGTTAGCCGTGAGAAAGAAGAGAAACTGTGAATTGGGTAACTTTAACTTGAATATAATTTAGTTTCTACTTTTTATGTTCTTATAGAAACTTCTCAATATTAATACCAAAGTGTAAAATTTGTTACATAATTAATTACTTTTGTCAATATTATTTAAAGAGTTCAAGACGAAAGTTATTAAAGTTAGTGAAAGAAAAAATCAGTAATTGTCAGGCAAATATTGCGTGTCCTGAAATCCACATAGTGAAAATTTACTGCATTTTTTTTTATTTATTCAGCCCCAAATTCGATATATTTAAATCATGGAAATATCATTATTGGTGCAATGCAGCACACAAATTAATATAACAAATAAAGAATACAGGGGAAGAAGGAGGGATGTCCAAGGAAAGTGATTTATCGTAAAAAGCATTTTTAAATCTAACTCTCCGTTTACTTCCGTGTATTTTAATGTCTTAAAACTTATGGATTATTTTTGATTTTGCATTGAAACTTTTCTAGGGATTAGTCGTCATGATGTAGTACTTGTTACGCGTGCAAACTTACTTATTTTAGAAAGTGGATTTTCCCCTCTTTCTCTATACTCTTTAAATATTAATTTATAGTGTAGGGTTTACCTATTACTGCAAGTATATATACTTACTTGTATATTATACATTAAGACATTTTTATAAATGTAATGAAAATTTGAACAATCCATATACAACATTTTCCAACACATAACTAAGATATCCTACTTCTTTGTTAAATGACTGTGGTGATCTATGTCGAATAGCATGACTAAGAAAGGCCGAGTATAGCTTTCGGGACACCCTGTCAATCGTAAAGAGAGCTAAAATGAAAGGTACGTGAACAAAATTCATACTTTTTTTTTAAAAAAAATCAATAATATTACCATTAATTTTGACTAAAAATAACCGAAATAATATTTTCAAAGTATAAAACTGAAGATACTGATCTCCAGCGGATCTATATTACAATAGATAGATATTTCAAAATAATGAAAGAACAAAATCTTCATTCTCTACAGTTTTGTTTGCATTGTTATCTTTACTATAAATCCGTGACTTTCTGCACTGTAGAAAAATAAAACACATTCTTTACATGTTTTGAAAACATCATTTTTTAAAATACTTTCCATCTCGTTTCTAGAGAAGTAAATAATTTGGAGAATTAGAAAGTTTGAGAATTTATGGTATCTTTCCCAAAGTAGCCTAAAAAAAACTGCTCATAGTCAGTTTTTCATCATTAAGTTTAATAAAATTAGTTTACACATTGAACCACTTTAATATCTAAAAAGTTTCGAATATATATATGTCATGTTCAGAAATTTTCTATTCACTGCTGCATGAAGGCCTCCCTCTTTTCATTCCACATATCTCGCTCTGCTGCTGTCCACATCCAGGTAGGTCCTGGAAATCGTTTAATTTCATACTCAGCTTGCATTTGGAACCCGATGTAGTACATCTCTTGTCTACCTTCCATTTTTTCGTCTATCTATATGACCGGTCCATCTCCACTTCATTTTCATCGCAATCTTGATTGTATCTTCTACCTTTGTTTGTGGGCGAATCCATTCATTTGTTTTCCTGTCCATCTTACTTATTCTTAGCATGCTCGGTGTGACTCTTAATCTTTGAGTCATTGCGCAATGTCCAAGTATCACATCCGTACATAATTACAGGTAAGAAACATTGATCATAAACTTTACGCTTCAGACACATTGGTAGTTTCTTTTGAAAATAAAGTGTAGTCTTCCAAACAAACTCCACGCCATTTTACATCTTCTATTTATTTCATCAGTCAACTTGGTATTCGATGTTTTGAGCTAGTCTAGGTAAACATACTCATCAACTATGCTTATTGTCTCTCCGCTAATCTGTATTTTCTTGTTTGCAGCATGTTATTTGTTGTTTTACTTAAATTCATTTTAAGGAGTATTATCGAACTCTCATTACACAGTTCTTCCATTCTGGTTTGTACCTCTTCTCCACTTGAAGCAAACATGACTATATCATCAGCGAAACGTAGGTGATGAAGGTATTCGCCATTGATCTTTATTCCAACTTCATCCCAGTTTAAATTTTGAACACTCTCCAGGACAGTTGAAAACAGTTTTGGAGATATTGAATCTCCTTGCCTTTTCCCTTTTCCAACTTTAAATTTTTCATTTTCTTCATGTAGTCTAATGACGGATGTAGCAGTCGAGTAAATTTTCGCAGTAACTTGGTGTATGCACTTTCGGTGACTTGATGTTCAAGTTATTTAAGTACTGTTGCCAAGGAGACCTAATCGAAAGCTTTTTCAAAATCTCTGAATCCCAAACATAGTGGAAGTTCATATTCATTAGTCCTTTCGTTAACTTCATTCAATGTTTGTATATGGTCCATTGTGCTAAATCCACGACGAAATTCGGCTTGTCTCTTTCCTAATCCCTAAATTAGTTTCTAAGCGTTGGTAGAAAAGGTACAGGGGGAGCACAAAACCAGTCCCTGTTTTTGAAAGGGTATAATATTAATAGCCAAAGTATTATTCTATTCAAACTTTCACACTAGTTGCATAAACGCATAAAGTTTATGGTTGTACATACACTCGATATATATGCTACGCGGTAAACATCGAGACGGGAATCCAGTTCCAACCACACGTTTTGAAGTGTATCCGGTGTGTTGGAGTTGTTTTTATAGTTGTGGGTAGTAGAGATACATGGATCTGGTCCTTAACGAATCCCAAAGGAGAAAGTCGTAAAACGTCAGTTCCGGAGATCGTGGGGGTCACTTGGAAATATTTTGGTCTTTGGGTTCATCTCGTCCTATCCATTGGTTGCAACCTGTTTTGGGGTTCGTGAAGGTTTAGGTCTATTTCACTCTACTACCCACAACAGTGAATGAACTTTGAGAACGTATCAGTGCAGTTGTCAACTCCATCACGCCGAATACGCTCCACAACATCTGGTTGAAGCTGGATTACCGTTTCGATATTTCCCGCACATCGAGTGTATATAATTCCAATTAACACCCCCTAAAACTTTATGAGATTATGGAATTAGTATGAAAGTTTGAACATAATAGAACTTTTGGTATTAAAGTTACATTCTTTCGAAACCAGGGAATGTTTTTTGCTCACACTGTATTATCAGAAGTATGGGTAGTGTGACGTATGAAGAAAAAGAATAAATTTTCAAAACTGTTACGTTATTAGACCAAAGTTAATTCTGTAGCTCAGTTACAATGTCACAAAAAGAGTTTGATGTTTCCTTCAGATGGTTTCGCCCTCTATGCAATACGAAATCTCTTTCGTTAGAGAAACGACCAGAGACGTGTTAAAATGCATTTGAAGGGTACACGGAAGAACGATCAAGGTCCAATTTTGAAAGTTGTGAGAAAAAACTCATTCAAAAGTGTAAACACTTAAATTTAAAGTTATTGTTTTCCTCTAGGTATGTCTTCGACCTCAAGCAAAGATACCCAAAGCAAAAATAACTTTAAATTCAAGTGTTTACACTTTAAAATGCGTTTCTTCTCACAACTTTCAAAAATGGACCTTGATCGTTCTTCCCGTGTGTCTTTTTGCACGCTCCTGGAAAATTTTGCAAACTGGACCTGTCCATGTTTGTAACTGGGATACTCAATTAACAATAATTACGGAAAGCGTCCCTTATAAAATTAGTAATCAAAAAGTTGCACAGGTAATGAACGAATACGGAGAGTTAGTAAAATTAACTCTAAGCATTTATTCAGGTGATCACATGTACAAAATTTGCAATGGAAGAAGAATTGTTCAAATAAAACGAGTTAGAAGTTAAATCCTAGCATTTAAGTATTCTTACTTCCCAAGTTTCAGTGAATTTTAACGGTATTGAGAGTCAGTAATAAATATGTGGAAGTCCAAATACTGTAAAAATTCAATGCGAAGAACAGCAATTGCAACGTTAATCTAAATGAAACAACGGGAAACACACTACAACTAAGTTTCATGCAATTTCCCCAGCTTTAAAGGTTACTCCAATCGAACCAGGAAGCCGAAAGTAGGAAGATTACCAAATCAACCAAGTCTCCATGGCTGAAAAATACAACAAGAGATACTTCAATATTAAACAAGAATCAAACCAGCATGGACTTTGAATAACAAGGCTAAAATAAAGACCCAGATATTGTTACTTCAAATCATAAGGCAGTACAAAAGGAAAGTGATAAATGAAACACTTCTTTAAGTGATAATATAGTGATTACCTAACAACCACAGAAGCTAGCAGTTCAGAAATTTATTTATTTTTAAGAGAAAGTGGTGATCAGAAATAGAAACAATTTTCTCAGCATTTGTCTACAACTAATGCAATGATAACTATTTTATTAAAGGAAGAGCTCTCAAGAACATTCCATGTGAAAGTAAGAGAAAAGAAGAAATCGGAATAACAAACACCAACAGGGAAGGTTGACCAACAGAGTCAGTGTCAAATTTTGTTCTAGAACGTCCTCATTGCCCTTAGAAAATGAAGAATAGTCCCTAAGTTTTCACAGATAGTAAATAACACAGAACAAAATAGTATATCACCAATATACCGAAGTTTATTTTTCATAAAACGTGGAGTTCGATACAAGTTTTTGTGAATTGCGCAGAAAATCAACCATAAAACATTAATAGTTATTTAGGCGAACTATGAGCAAGGATAATAAATCAAGATATTGTAGCAACATTAAATATATCAAGTGCATACAGTAACTACAGCATTGACTTTGGAAGATACATCAGAATATAGTGTAAATATAATGTAAACAATAAGATTTCAGAAGAGTATATTCTTTTAGTAAGGAAAGAAATTACGAATGTTTTATACATAATAACACCAAGTGGGCACAAAATGGTTCACAAAGACAGCAGAGAAGTCTTTCTCTCGAACACATTAGCAAAATATATTCATAGATTTCAATTTTTACCTAAATTTTTTATAGGTAATTATAGTTGAAATATTTCCCCTTCTAAAGACTTCCAGTTGTAATGACTTCCTTGCACTTTGTTTGCTTCAGCCATTACTTTGAAATTAAAAATAATGATACACTTTGGAAAGAAGATAATATTTAAATATGATATTTGAATTTTTAATAAAAGGAAAAGATGAAAAGTGAATTGCAAAACGACTAGACAGAACTGTTGATTAGAATATTCAAATGAATTCTTTCTTATATGAAATGGTTGCATAGAATAAATATTCTGTATTTTTGTTTTTTTGCTTTCTGATCAGATTTGTAACTTAAAGAGGGGCCCCTCTTCAAGGTTTTTAGAAGAGAAACTTGCATTGCTGTTGGCACCATCTTCTGCTGTTTGTAGGTTAAATTCAAAGACAGCCAATCAGAAGCAGGCTTTCTTGTTTCGTTTTTTCGCCATTCTTGCGCTTTTGATGTAAGAGACAAGAACGGCAAAAGCAGTCGGCGTGTGTTTAAGCTGTTTTTATTTTTAATGTTCAAGAACTGGGCTAAAATGTAAGTAATTTAAGAATATTTTATGTGAGCCAAGAATTTTTATGGAACGTAAACTGATGAATAATTGCTCGAGAGAGAATAAACAACTGGTAATGAAATGACTAAATAAATTTTTGAATAATTGCCGATCAGTCTAAGAGAACGAAATCGTGATTAATATTCTGTATTTACTTCTTCTGTAGAAATGGAGTAGATAGATTTATGTCTAGTGGAATATTATATGTGTGCGTACTTCGGAATTATTGGTTTTAGTTTGTTTTGAATTAGAATTATTTTTATTTAGAACCATACTTCTCTGTTGTAGTTTTTTTTGGATGTAAGGTGTAGAGAATTTTATGGGAATAGTGAAAATGAAATATAGAAGTTCTGGTTGTATCATGGTTTAGAGAGAAGTAGTTAGAATTTAAAGTACAGGGTTTCTTAAAAAGGCTGCATGTACTGGGTAATTTGGTGATGTCGTAGTTTGTTGGAGTAATTAGATGGTAATGGATAAAATTGGTAGCGAGAATTAGTGCTTTGTTTGGGATATTATATGAATATGGGAAGTAAATTAGGACTCTGGTGTAATATTATCTGTGAAGGGACTGTAGTAATATGAGGATGTTAAAGGATTTTTACGTAGTTGGTGTTCGGTTGCTGTATTAACGAGATTATTGAGTTTTGGCGGGAATACTATGGTGTATAAAGTAGATTTACCGGACGTGATGCGTAGATACTGTAGTAGATGGATTGTAGCAAATAAAAGGATATGTGGGGCTTACTAGGAGTAGTAAGTTCTCATTTTTATGTGGCATTACGATAATGTACGCAGGAAAACAGATTTAAGTATAACGGCTACTGGTTCCTTACTAAAGACAGATTGTTTCCCTTCCTATTTGTGAAACTAAGAATAGGTCAATTGCAAAATGTCGAAATGATGTGTAGACAAAAGAACAATCACTACTGGATCTGTCTTTTCGTTTTCTTTCTGTTGTATGCCCCTAAGGTTATTGTTGGGAATATCGATAGCTTAGTAACAAACACGGCCAGGTCCAGTTTGCAAAAATTTTCCAGGAGCGTGCAAAAGTAGTTTACTATAGATAAAAAGCGTTAATGTTTCTTTTTTTTTTCTTTGGATACCAATATGTAATTAAAATTGCACGTGTAACAGATATGATACATTATATTGAAAGTTGATTTGTTATTTACAAAACAAAATTGGACGTGGCTGGGTTTATAACCAATGTGTGGACGTGACTATCTTTGTAACAAAAACTGCAGGCATGGAACTATGAAACTGATTCCTTGAGGTTGTTTTTTTTTAAAAAAAATATTGATAAAATATATAATAAAATACATTTTAGTTACAAGCAATCTTTGTTACATTTTTAGCACATTGTTTACACATCATACTCATCGTCATTGTTGGTTTCACATTCACACAGATCCTCTTCTTCGTTTTCTTGTGATTCAGCGTGATTGGCTGAATACTGTGCTGTCATTGGCTACACTGGACCTGACCATGTTTGAAACTAAGGGTTTGTGGAGCTGGCCGTTTTTTTTCTTTGTTATTTTTTTTGCAAAGAAGTCACTTTTTTAAATGAAGGGAAGAACGATCAAGGTCCATTTTTAAAAGTTGTAAGAAAAAACTCAATTTAAGTGTAAACACCTGAATTTAAAGTTATTTTCGCTTTGGGCATCTTTGTTCAAGATCGAAGACATGCCTTGAGCGAAAACTAACTTTAAATTCAAGTGTTTACGCATTAAAATGCGTTTTTTTTCACAACTTTCAAAAATGGACCTTGATCATTCTTCCCTTATACACTTTAAATGCATTTTTAACTCGTCTCTGACCGTTTTTGTAACGAAAGAGATTTAGTATTTCATAGAGGTAGACACCACCTGACGAAAACAATGTCTAACACATTTTGTAAAAAAAAATGAACCTGACCGTGTTTGTAACTGGGCTACTCATATTCTTTCGAAGTATTATATTACGTCCAGCAAAGAATGTTTTTATTCGAATAGAATGCTGAAGAGTTTTCTGATTACGGCTATATCGATCTGAGAAAATTTTCCGAAAAGCATATTTCCAGGCTAGCCTTTAGTTAATTCCTGAGTTCATGTGAAAATCTGTTCAATCCTTGATTTAATGTTTCGCCAAATCAATTAGATTTTGTTTTGCTCAAAATTATCACCTTTTACCATATCGAAAGTAACTTGTTGAGATAAAGACAATAGTTCCAGCCAGAATTATTCTATCTTTGTATATATTTCTATGTAATATTTTGTTTTATATTTCTATTATGTTAATGGAATTTTTATAAATATTTTATACTTTTAAACTTTAGTCGAGTGTTATATCCTTTCCCAGAAACAAAAGCTTGAACTTGAAGATAGTTATATCAATCGAGTGATATGAAAATGATTTTTGTGAATTTATTTTGTTGGGAAAATTTAGACCGTGGGTATAGAAACCTGTATGCAAGTAGGAGTTCTCCGGCGAAAGCCCTATTATAATTTCAGACCCATTGTTTTTTTTTCTGGCACACTAAAGCTTTAAATCAGCTGATTCAAACATTTAGACTAATTGACATCTGTCAATTTAAATATACAAACAAATATATTTCCCCTATTATTATGATATAGGTACTAGCAGATTAAAGACAATCATGTTTCAGGATCAATAAAACTGAGTTTTGCGGATGTAGCTTTAAAACTAAAACGACAATACCCGTTAGCCGTTGCATAATCGCGAAATTCAACCGAATACCATGAAACATTTACGACCAACACTTTTCCGGAGATTCAATGAAGAGCTGTTTTTACCTACGTACAATTCACATGACAAATAGTGTTATCGAAAAAGGGAAGAAAATGGTATATTACTAAAATCGTGACGTTTGTCTAAATACCAATTAGTTCAAGAAACAGAATATTAAGCTAAGAATAGAAATACTTTATTGAGAGAACAGTTTTGTTATTATTATAGAATTGCAGATGATTACGTAAACATGTTACATCAAGGTCAATCAGTTAAAACATATGTTTAAAACAACAAGTGTTTTAAAGAGCTTTACGATACTAGAAACAAAAGGCCATGCTATCAGAAGACGTATATCTCACGTTGAAATACAAGAAGCGTATTCAGATTTTACTTACAAAAACTAGAACAAAACAAAATTTCACAAATTCCTTTGTGAATGAAAATTCTACAATAAACGAGATTAAAACCACACATAAACAATATCAAAGGTTTTTTTCAAATGACAAATACAAAACAATTAACGCTTTTTAAAACTTGTATAAAATAAGAAATGACGTTAGATATAAATTACTACAAATCTTTTATAGAATTATAAGTTTGATAAGAGTTGCAATGATTAAACAGAAAAATGTTGTAGAAAATGATAGCTTAACAATTTTATGGGCATTGAAACTTATAAATTTAATAGTATCCATTTTGATAGAGGTTTATACGAGGGTCGTCCAGAAAGTAAAGAACAATTGGGCATAACTAATAAACAACTGAAGATATCATTACAATACTTTATAATGTTACCGGACATTACTCTATTTTTCAATGTAGTCACCGTAGCGCTCAAGCCACTTATTGTAATGAGGAACAAGTTTCTCAATACCAATGTTGTACTGTTGTACCGCCAATGACTTGAGGCAGGACCTGACTGTTCCTTTGAGGTCCTCATCATTTGCAAACTGCTTCTCATTCAAAAATTCCTACCAAACCCAAGGTAGTCTGTGACAATTTCATGTAAGAGAGATCTTGAAATTTCTCGGAAAGATTCATGTAAGGTGCTCAAAGTGAAAAGCCTCTTTTCTTGCTTTTTTTTAAAAACTCTTTCTTTCAAGTCATTTGTAATCATCATCAAGAGTCGTTCATTGCAGTGTCACCATAAACTTGTTTTATTCGCCTAAAAGTCTCAATGGGCCGAACATTTTGTGCATTCAAAAACTGAATAACATCACGGATTTTACATTTGGCGGGATATTCAATTGACGCCGTTATTTTGACATACTGACATTAAAAACTGACATGACCGCTCAGCAACGAAACTCCGCTCATACTTAGGCGAGGAGGGGACTCAGGGGAGCTGACTGAGGCACAACGAATCGCGGAGGTGGGGGATCTGCGCTAGGGCTGGTACGCGAACGTTTTTTATTTTCTGAACGACACTCGTAATTTTATATTATAAAGTCAAGAACAACCGAAGGAATTTAATGAATCTATAATTGTTATTATCTCAAAAACTGGTTAACAATGTTCAGTGTTCAGAAGATCCTTTAAGATGTATTTCTTTATTCAACAATGGCATGAGAATTTTAACAAAATATCTACAGTAGAAGTCCGATAGACCGGCATCCAACAGTCTGGAACGCCCGATTGTCTGGCACCATCCCATTTTTCCCCCCTGTAAACGCTTGTGAACGACAGTTGAAAGCGCTTGGCGCGGTTCAGAACCGCTCGGAAGTGTCCACTACGCGTCTGTTACTGTAAAACGCAATCAGCATTGTTCGGAATCAATCGAAAGCGTTCAGACTTTACTCGGCTGTCACGACACACAGGTTCAGTTTTTTGTTTTTGCGCTGTACTTCTTAGCCTATACCAGCAGTAAGGGCTACCGCCCGAGAGTCCCGCATTTTCGAAAATACGGCACCGGGTCGGTCCCGAACGTGCAGAACTATCGGACTTCTACTGAACTAAAGGCAATGTAACCGTTATTTTCTAAATTTCCACGTGCAGCATAAAGTTGAGTTTCAGGTTCAGTACCAATTTATTTAATCATAATTAAAATGAGATACTTCATACAACACTCTATTTCTCACAAACTCAATAATAGTCCTATTCTTACAGATGATGTGGGACGAGTTTTCGATTCCCTTTCGCATATCATTCAATAAGAAGTTTTGATAAGAAAACGCTTACCATGCATATTTAAAAACTTATTAAAAAACCCTCAGAAGGCTTATACATTACATTATTACAGTTTATTTCAATCTCCCCATATTAAGAGTAACAGTTGTAGTGTTATGTCAGCACCTTCTTCAGAAACAAACATTAATAAAGGCTATGTGAGTTCATAATTAAGCACAAGAAGCCAACCGACCTTTCCTTTTCACCTATCGCTTCATCTTCCGAGAATCACATTATAGAAATTGTTCACCTTCCGAAACTAAACTAATTTTAACCAATGTCAGCTTGTATACAGTTTACTGGCGCAAACCTTAACATAGGCCACATTCTCTAGTCTATCTCTCTTGAGAACACAATCTCAAGCTTATAACAGAAATCTTACATAAAAAATGAAACTTGAATCAAAGCATAATCAAAGATTTTTAAAATCACTAGAAAGTAAATAAACAGCAATTTGGAAAAACCGTCCTACACATTCCACACTCCAGTTCTTGTCGAATCCTAATACACTGCCCTGTCAATCCAACCTAGAAACTTCCTAACTATCTATCTCTTCTTACACACTTCCTCCTCTTCTCTCTGCTCAGCGCGTTTCCCCATTCCGCATTTATATCCGTTTCGGTTCATCCCCTTATTGCTCGTTTCCTTGATTCTCGTCACTTCTTTTCATTTCCTAACCAACTTTCTTTCCTCCTGTTCTAGTATCTCCGTCCTTTCCAGCCTATTTCATGCGCCTTCTCTTAGACGTGTTTATAAATAGCATTATTGTCCCTTTTCGGCCTAACGTTGTCTTTGTCAACACGCAAGCATTAATAATACAAGGATTACGCCAGGCTAAAAAAAAAATATTTTTCAACTTTGGGAACCATATGCGAGTTCACTTTGCATTTTGAAATAAAAAGGTTTTTCATTCCACCTATGCGAATTTATGCATATCTAGTATAACCAAATGAATTCTGTATGAACATGGTTTATTATTATTTGCTACACTAGAGGAAAAGAAAGAGAGCCTGCTCTTTACCTTAATGGATTGCACGATCTGTTGACCCAAGTTCGTTGGTCTAACTTCTGGACGTTGAGATTTGTAATTAATTTGCTTCGATGTGGGCAGATATTTTTAACACGTTTTTATTAACTCGCTTTCGTCTCTGTCTGTTCAGTACAAATTAACTCGCTTTCTTGTCTGTCTGTTCGGCACAAATTTTGCAATCGATTTTAAACTCACTTCCAATTATCCGATTTCTTTCAAATTTTGTAAACTTGCTTGCTTCCGACGACAATACAATATTCAATCATTAGATATACGACAAAATAATCCAGTTAACTTAAATTAATTAATTAAAATAATTCGATATTACCCTTAAATGCACGCAATGCCGCAACTATTTTGTGAAATTTGGGTTGCCTATTTCGCAGGGAGTTTAATATTCCGCGCAATAACACTTGATTTATGAATTGTGAAACCATATGGAAGTAAAATAATTAAAACATGAAAAAAAAATAATTAATACGCTTTTTTTAAGATGCACTAAAAGTAAAGAATAATAAATTGAATTAATCTTATGAATTGGAAAATAAAAGTGTGGGTGCTCTCGCTTACCTTATCATAAAATCATAATATCTAAGAGCACCCACGCTTTTATTTTCCGATTCATAAGATTAATTCAATTTATTATTTTTTGCTTTATAATCTATCTTAAAAAATCGTGTTTTTTTTAAAAAAAAGCTTTTTTAATTATTATTTTTAAAATTATGTTTTATTATACAAAATTGTTTCTCATCTTTATTCATATATTTTTTTCTTCCTCAAGACGCCTTTCGGTTTCGTGGTAACACACATTTCTGTTTCTCAAGTACTGCAGAGCAATGGTCAAAACAGAAGAAACACGTATATTATTTCTCTTCATTCTTCTAGTAACTTTCTTTTTTTCACGGTTATTCTACTCGACTTCACTTACACACCCTTTTCGGAAAGATATCGTTTTATGCGGAGCGTGCAACGTAACTGAATCAGAGGGACACTTCATATAGATGAAGACAGAAGAAGAGGGAGAAACAGAGAGACAATACACACACTAAGAACTTCGAAGATAAACGCACTGTATTTTTGCGCTCTTCTACTTATCTTCTTTCAATTCTTCCACTTTATTTGGTTTATCTAGGTCTTTCTTTTCCCTAGTCACTTCTAGCTCATGACACATTCCTCCCCTACTGATGAAAAGCAGAGTAGAATATAAAAACGAAAAGTAAACTATAAGAGGAGAAAAAGAAAGAGATAAAAATATATAAAAAAGATCTTTCTATCTTTCCTTGACATTGTTTATGGCCTACGGATTCAATTTGGTAAAAAGGCGGAACGCGCAAAACCGCAACTGTAAAAGTGCGTATAGCTTTGCTTTTATGAAATTAACCAGAAAGCGAGTTTCTTTCTTGTTGACTACTAGCGCCGCGGCACAGACGCGGGTGTCTTCGACGGTACGCAGCAGAAGTTCGCTGATCCTCTGTCTAGTTTCGTTAAAACTACCGAAACTGGCTTTTGCTCTTCTGTGTCATTATTTGGCATGTACCCAAGGTTGAGCTGAGGTGAAGTGCTTACTACAACTACTACTCGGTTTCCCCTGCTCTAACATTGAATTTTTATTTTATTTTTTAGCAAAAAAAGAGATATAATCCTGTGGATCGCAGCCAACAAATTTTGTCATCCAGCAAATAGCAGTGACTATTAGTCTTAAACTTCCGATCGATGCATTCATTGGAATATTACATTACTTTTTTAAAAATAAAAACTTTTAAGCTTGACTGACGTTTCCAAGACTAATTTATCAAAGAAGAAAAATTTCAATTGTCTAAGAGAGCTTTCAGTCTATACCGTGACAAAGAATTGTAAGGACATCTATATCTCTAGAAGAATTTCCATTAATCATCCTTCAGGGTAACGCAGGTCGACAGATATTTCTTTTGAAATGTTATTTTGTAACAAGGCGGAAACAATGTGATAAGTTCTTCATCACTTTGTGACTAGGTGATGTCAAGAGTTAAAAGGCATTGCATATCAAAATTATACACAGAGATATTGGAATTTTGCGTTTACGAT
>JAGDQP010036069.1:0-13624 GCA_022664845.1 Lepisma saccharinum | reverse complement strand
GTTCATAACACACTTCAAGAATAGAAATATTAGAGGGTAGTTTGCACAACCGAACAAACTTAAATAAAGAGCCGCCGCTGGCTTTGATCCTCATCTATATAAACATTTTTTGTATGCAACTTTCTATCAGCACTTTTCGTTTCTGAGACAAAAAAAAAATCAATCTGCAAGAACTAGTATGTCACCTGAAAAACGGAAGTTTTGATTAGCCCTTACACAGCCAAAACGGCTAGAGATAGAAAAAGGAAATTTGGTATGAAGGTACATCACCAGTAGATTAAGCAAATATTACAAAATTTTGATAAAATCGGCTGGTCAGGTGGTCCCCAATACTCATTACTTGTGCACTGGGTCTTCATTTCTTGCACTGTTTCAAGAACAAAGTATTTCCAAACTTTTCAATCAACTACACATAATCATGTAATATCTCTCTCAAAAATACGTTTCTGGCAAAACTGACTTCACCAAAGTATTTTGGTAAAATTGTAGCTCAAATTCGCATGGTACACGACACCCTTCCCATTAAAAAAAAATAAAGTAAGATTAAAGATGGCTGACTTCAAGACGGCGACAATGGCAAACGTACCCTCTAAAAATAGCACACTGACCCAATATCTATTCACGTGTATTTGTATCCATTATTCCAAACATTTTATTAAAAAACGTGTGTTTTCCAACTTAGATCACACTATAAGTACTTATTCTTATGAATCGAACTTTTGGCCATTGCGCCCGTCTTTATGGACGAAAGCACTTTTAATCGTGGTTTCATGGTCTCTAAGAAGTTTGGTCACAAAAGCAGTTTGAAGCATCGATAAGCTTACTGGTTAGAATATTCTCCGGATATATCCGATCCCTATGCGCTCATTCCAGGCATTCAGATATTCATAGAATATTCTACGCATATACCAAGAATATCGTTAACAAAACAAAACAAAAACACTTGCGATTGAAAGGCAGAAAACCCAGGTAAAGATCTGAAATGCATTGACAATATGATTCTTTTGTTAGTGGAATCTGTCTTATTTCCTTTTTAAAATATTACCACCAGGTTGACTCTCACTCACTCTCACTCTCTCCCTCCCTGCTTCACATTCGATTGGTCCTGGGTTCGATACCATACTGACGTTTTTCCTGGAACAACAAGAATGTGCCGCGATGGTACCTTCAACCATGGTCACCGGTTTGTAGCGACAAGAGGGACATATGTTCCTAGCATTGGCTTTTTTATTTGGTGGAATAGACCACTTCCTTAACATTAGAATTAAAAGAAGCGCCTTCTTCAGGAAGGTACAATGAAGTAACAGCTGTTTATTTGTTTCATACATTAAATAAGTGTTCGTATATTTAGTGGGTGCACATAAAAAAAAAAGACCTAGCCAAGGGGCAAGCTCAGGTACTTTTTTGGGCAAGTGACTATTTCATTTACTATCTTAAAGAATTTCCTGTGTCACTCCTTTACGCACCAATTTTACCCGTCTTGACTGATTGTTTGGACAATAAAAGGATTGTTTGAAGGAACTTAATTTCGATGAAGTAGTTTAAATCAGGTTATAGAAAATGGGGTTGCATTGTGTTCATCCTTTTAGATGTCTGGCTATACATTATTTTTCTTTCTTTATACACAAAGAAGAAAGATACGAAAGATTTTCGTTCTTCATCCCTGGAAGTACTTTATCCACTTCTATTATTACATCTGGAACTTCTACATAATTTTCTTCTGAATCTTCATTTCGCAGTTCTTCTTCGGAGTAGCATAATTCTCTGTAGAAATTTAAAAAATATATACCTTCTTCCTTATCTCGTGTTACGGTCAGACAGAAACCATCAACTAAAGAGGTAATACATTTTTGCCATTCCTCGTATCGTATTTCAAGTTCCCCTTCTTTACAATGATTTCCTTCCTCCCCGCCTCTGTTATGAAGCTTAAAGTATGTTTTCAAAACGACCGGCACCCGCTGTGAAGGAAAGTGGGATGAGGGAAAGTAACCATAGTGCCATCTGGCAGTTAAGTAGCTAACTACGTGAATGCGAGAAACTAAGAATATCTGACTTCTGTCGATTCAATGATGATGGATATCGATTGTGTAATGAATGTCTTTGGAAACAGCAAAAAATAGCACAGTACCCCCCAAAATATAAAGACAATACTCCATTCTCAAAAAGGTCCGAAGCTTTTAGCTCTTTTCCTTAATGTAATATATTAGGACATATTTTCCTCTAATTTCAATAATTTTCTTATGGGAATTTGGATTATAATGGCCTTATTTATAAGAAAGAAAAAAAAATACCACGTACAGATTTCAAAATGTTCCTTCAAAATTAGATGCATCATACTGATGGCGTTATTCAGTCATTTTTGCGAAAGAACGGAATAAAACCGTGATTTGCCTAAAACATGTGGGGGAATCCATGTTAAATTGTACAACAATTTTTCGACCGTTGTGGCCAAGTCCTTCTCACTCTTAAAGTATGCAACTGAAGGTCTGGTTGAAGAGAAAGCGGAAGAGGAAGAAGACAGGGTCTTCTTGATT
Organism: Lepisma saccharinum; assembly: GCA_022664845.1. NCBI lineage: Eukaryota > Metazoa > Arthropoda > Insecta > Zygentoma > Lepismatidae > Lepisma > Lepisma saccharinum. The sequence goes on along the minus strand of JAGDQP010036069.1, from coordinate 11,090 downwards.
TTAAGGAAGATACATCATTTGCTAAGACAAACGGTGAAGACCAATAAAGAGGGCTAATTTCACCTGAAGATCCTGCCGTTCACGACAGGACAGAACATTATTGGATAATAATGATACATTTTACTAAGGTAAGTTCTTGCTTAGTTATATTATAATTGTAATATAAAGTGGAAGTTCGAGCGTTTCAAGTCAAGTTGAAAATGACACATTTCGGTTATAATTACGCAGTTTTATTGAAAAGCAGTGAAAACTTGGATCAAAAAGAGTAGCATTATAGACGCAAGAAACAAATTTAAACACGATCTTTCCTAAAATACAGGGTCCATTATGAAAGTAATGCGCATGATTTTATTGTGACGCGAGTATCCATGGCAGCGCGGTAAAACCGGTCGGGCAATGTGGTGGGGGGTCTGCCCTTCCAACGCAGCCGGTCGCCAGTTTGCTCCGAGCAATGTGAGCAGCAGAAAGACGTGCCTCCGCGTGAAGTGTTTTGTTAGACTTTCTAACACGGCGCGATGGAGCGTTCGCTTGAACAGCAATACGCCATCAAGCTTTGCGTGAAGCTTGGAAAGAATGCACCCGAAACATTCCAGATACTTCAAGAGGCTTTCAAGGACGACTGCATTTTAAGGTCACAGTCCGGGAGGTGGCACAAGGCGTTCAAGGAGGGCCGGGAGGAGGTCGCCTACGAATCCCATTCTGGACGCCCAACAACGGCCAGAACCGACGAAAACGTGAATCGTGTGGGCGAAGTGTTGCGTTCCGACCGTCGATTGAGCATCCAGCAAATTGCTGACACCCTACACATGTCCACATTTGCGGTACATGGAATAGTGACCGAGGATCTGCAAATGCGCAAGGTCTGCGCGAAGATTGTGCCGATAGTGTTGACGGAAGATCAGAAAGAACTTCGAGTGTTGCGCTGTCAAGAATTGTTGGATTTGATTCAAAATGAGCCGGACTTTCTTAACTCTGTCGTAACCGAAGACGAATCCTGGATGTTCGAGTACGACCCAGAATCGAAAAGGCAGAGCAGCAAGTGGCACACATCATCATCTCCCGCCCCAAGAAAGCGCGAATGAGCAAGTCTAGCATCAAAACGATGCTCATTGTCTTCTTTCACGCCCGAGGAATTGTCCATTTTGAGTTTGTACCGCAGGGAGAAACTGTCAACTCAGCCTTTTACCTGGAGGTGCTCAAGAGATTGAAACGCCGGGTCGCGCGCGTGAGGGCTGACATCAAAAGCACGGTCAAGCTCCACCATGACAATGCCCCCAGCCACACGTCCTTCATCGTTACCAACTTTCTGGCCCGGAGCAACACCCCGGTGGTCCCCCATCCCCCTTACAGTCCCGACTTGGTTTCGTTCGACTTTTTTTGTTTCCCCGACTGAAAAAGAGAGCTGAAAGGAAAGCATTGGGAGACCGTGGAAAACATCCAAAAGCAGCATGTTACAACGTCCCTGAGAGACATTCCCGTCGAGGACTTTCAGGGTACCTTCCAGGCGTGGCAGACACGTCTCCGCAAGTGTATTGATGCAGGGGGAGAGTATTTTGAAGAATTTTAAGCATCTGTACAGGTCCGATCAATAAATCTATTTTTCCCAGAAAATGCGCATTACTTTTATAATGGACCCTGTATCACATCGACAGCAGTCATTGTTGAAAGAATGTGAATAAAAAAACGCAAGAATCTACAATACTTACTTGAAAAGTGCCAATGTTATAACCTTTTCGGATCGTCTTGGAGTCGCCTTCCTTGCCAATGTTATAACCTTTTCGGATCGTCTTGGAGTCGCCTTCCTTCGCGAAATAAAGTAATGAGTTGTTTGCATGTTGCTCGCTGATATAACAACACAGACAACCCACGTTCAATACACAAGGAAGGTCGATATATAGCAACAGGCGAGCAGCCTATGCACGTCACTCTTTGATTCTAATAGGACCTCTTGAATCAAAATGAATTATTCAAGAAATTGTATCTTCACTTCCTTTATATTTGAAGTTGGATGGTAATGTTATATAGGCATATTTGAATTTCAATAAATTCTTCACAAAAACATATGACCGTTTTCAATTAAGTAAACGACACAACTAAGTTTTCAATTAAAGCCGTATTGCTATGAACAATCAAGCGCTGCAAACTTCACAATGAAGAACATGAATATCCAAAAGCTATTAAAATAGGAAAAAATTAACGCTAATAATTCATTTGTTACACACTGAGAAATTTGGAACTGGGAAACTATCTATGTATACTCCACCCAAGAAATATTTGCGCAAAGATTTAATATGTGTGATACAGAAAAAGTCCATGACTGAATTCAATCAAGTATTCGAAAGGTAGACGAAGTGCACCAAAAGAGGAATATGTTCCTCAACTGGAATATCGCATTATTTTCTAGACAAAGATTGTAAACCAAGTAGTGCAGCATAACGTACGAGCCAACATGTATGTGTCAACATCACAGTGGATGGAGTAGCCTAACGGTCGGTGTTGTTAGGTTATAACCAAGGTTCACGAATTGGTTATAAAGAAAATCAAGATGTTGACAAGTACGAGATAAAGCGTATTTTGTTTTAGTACACGTACGCGCTCTTGTTTTATTATACGAGTTTATTTTGCCAGTGAATTATTATGCAGTCATAGTCTTACATAGTTTAATGTTTAGTTGTGCAAAGTGCACGAAGTAGAATTTCAATATGGATGTGTCTAAAGTGGAATATCACTATTCCACTATAGGTGCGCCATAACTAACCACTACAGTTTTTGTAGCTCGTTTCAAGTCCCTTATGTTTTCAACTGGAATATTAGATCTTTTAATTTGTAGCAAGAACCACCGCAGCAGCAAGGTAACAATTCAGTTTCTTCCACGTATGATAATGGCAAACATAAACCCGAAAATGATTGTGTTCTACGGTGGTCTCTTCTGTGGGATTGTAAGAATAGAAAAATGAATTAAATGCAGAGGATCCAATTCCTGTAGTAGTGTTGATTGTTCTGGTGTAGAAGATGATGTAAAGATATATGGTTTCCATAAATATAATACTCTCTGAAAGTATTTTCTAATTAATATAGATTGAAAGTAAACAGCATTAACAACCACCATCTGTCTAGTTATGAAAGGTAATAGTTCTATTGGGTTACGAAATCAAGTTAGAAAAATGTTATTTAATAGTTCGTATTGGTGTACTGAGCTCGAATTCTTCCTTGCATTTCAGTATCACAAAGGCAAAATGTTTTTAGATAGTAATGTTATTCTTGCATTCTGTATAGCATCAATCAATTCCTTGGTAACAGGTAGATTTTTAATGTTTTCCTAGACATTTTAACCATCCTAGAGACCATTGGATACTTCACTGTTCCACATGCATCAAATACCTTTGACCAGTACTCATCCAGAGGCAAGTAACTTACATCACCACTCAGTTTTCCATAAACCAAGGATCTTCGATATGTGGTTCTACGGAATAGTTTGCATTCATTCATGAATACATCGATGTGCTTAAATACACGCTTCAATTCTTTTGCCAAGCTCCGTGCAAACGATAAACAAGTGACCTCCTTTCTGATTAGTGAATGTAAACACTGCAGGTACTTTAACAATGGTTTTATACTGGTACTTTCTGAAGTGGCTTTGAAACCACACAAATGTAGAATCTCTTCACATCTTCCCTGAATTTCCTCATTTGTACCTTACATAGTCTAAAATTACTAGCTTATATTGCTTGGCGTAGTTTCATTTATACACAAACAGAGTGATATGTGAAGAAACACGAAAGAGTCTCCACTCAATTACCCTACTATGGAGACGAAAGACCCTCTAACCGGTGCGCAGTCATGGTGTCCGAAGCAAAATGTCGAAAGCAAAAATGTCCAAAACAAAAAATGTTCAAAGTCAAAACCGTCCGAAACAAAAATGTCCGAAGTAACAAATTCACAAAAAAAATTCCAAAGAAAAAATGTACAAAACAAAAAAGTCCAAACGCCAAAATATTCAATACAAAGATGTTCAAAACAAAAACGTAAACTGACGAATCTGTAAATGAGAATACGTCCAAATACAAAATATCGTAAGTGAAAAAGCCAAAGTAAGATTGTACAAATAAAAATGGTCAATACTAAAGAACCAAAAACGCCCAAATGAAAATGGGTTCAAGTAAAACAAAATATAAGTATTAATATAAATATAATGCCCCAACAGAAATCCACATTATATAAAACCCGATGGTCACTGACTTGACTCACTCACTGATCAAAATTCCTAGGCCAATCTACTGGAGCTAGAAACACCAAATTGCTATAAAGGTGCATAAACAAGAATAGGTAATGGGAAAGATCCGATATTTTGCAAAAGTCGCTTGGATTTAAAATGTCCACCCAGAAACCATTTTCCACACCGTTCGAGCTAGAGAAACGAAATTTTGTACGAAGGGGTATGACCAAGATTGAGTTACAATAAATGGGGACAGATCTGTACCGTGGGGGCGCAGTTCCTCGGAGAATCTGATTACGATAACCGCTAGAGCTAGTGAAGCGATATTTTGCGTTAATGTAAATTATCATGATTAGGTTACGAGAAACACATTAAATGATCACAAATTTGCCATCTTGAATCCAGTATTGCCGACCAAGATTCATACAGAAGACATATTTCACACAAACAAATATTTCGACTCAGAACATCGTGCATCATGTAATTTCTACCAGCACGATTGTACTTCAGGGGTTCCATGTATTGGAGCTATTTTCGGCCGCCATCTTGAAAAAATGAATGTTTCCCTATATCTTCGGTATTTACGGCAATATCTTGACCAAACCTGCACATTTCGACTCAGATCAGCTTAAATCCATGGTTTTCATATGTTTTATGTACCACCGGCCGCCATCTTGAAATATTTACTTTTTCCTACATCTTCGGTGTTTATGGGAACATTTCAACCAAACCATCATATTTCGACTCAAAGCGATGTACCTCAATGGTTTTCATTAATTTTCAGTACTTTCGGTCGCCATCTTCAAAAAACAGATTCTTCCCTATATCGTCGGTGTTTATTGCACAATATTTCTACCAACATATTTCGACTCAGATCCATGTACTTCAATGCTTTTCATGCATTTCCGGTTTCTTCCGGCAGAGATGATGTTGACTAAAGATCCTTTTATATCTGCGTTGTTTTTTCTGAAATATTTGCCGTAAACTACTAAATTTGATAGAGCGATACGAGAAGAGAAGGTTAGGGTAATTAATATATACGAGGTGATGAATCCAATATGGCTGCAAAGGTATGCACAGCCGAATGCACTGAAGCTAAGGTTACGATAAAAAGTATAGAGGGGTCCGTGACCGGAAACCCGAAGTTCCGGGGCGCAGCCACCGCCAGGGGTCTGGGGGCAGCGCCCCCAGTGAAGCAAAGTGAGTCATATATAAAACAGAAAGTTTCTGTCTCTATGACTATGTTTACAAACGTGCATTGTTTTCACTCAGATTTTCTTAGGCAAGGAGTAGGTCATAAAGGAATTTTAAGTTGTCAGTGTTGCCAACTAATTAAAAAGTATTTTAACATATATCAACATTGATTTATACCAAATTTTACATGCATGTTCCGTAGGTACTGGACCAAGTTAAAGATTATTTCGGTTCCGGTAATGTGTCCTAGTTTTCAGTGTTGCAGTGCCCTACTCGTAGAGTACTTATATGACTGTTCTAGTAGCTAAACAAGTTTGGTAAAACTTTGTAAACTTTATTTCTATATGGGCCAGTCTAGTAACTTTGGGCTTCGGCCCGTCACGATTCGCCCTTTAGCTGTTAAAATCCATACCCATGCCGGGACCTTCGAGCCGATGGCCTACCGCCGCAGACCGCTCGGCCGGCAACAAGTTTGGTGCACGTGCGTCCAATGGTATGGAAGCACTCTGAAATATATTTTTTAAATTGGTTGGAAACGTTGACAACAGGGGCTCCGCAGACCTGTTCAAGTAGCTAAATATCAATTTGGGCAAAGATGTGAGAGTAGTTATTAATATTAAAATTCTGAAATTTTGCTGGCAACATTGATAACTGCAGCGCACCGAACACCTATACTACCTGTATAAGTACCTAAGGCAGACGTACAGAAAACTTAGTGTATGTCGATGAAAGCGTATACTGAGTTGCCGGATAGTCCCGTTACTATGACTGAAATTATGCAGTCAGTGTTTCTTTCACGAAAAATTATCTGGGGGGATTTTAAATCGTCAGAGGGGGTGAAAAGGAGAGGGCGTAACCTTGTAGCGGGAGCTGCACATCGCGGATGGTGGCAAGACTTCAAAAGCTCCTCACAAAAAATAGTGAAAGATGTAGAAGGACATAGAATGGAATGAAAGAAGTAGGCCCTATGTGAATTATGTTGACACAAAATTAGTGAATGGTTTCCGTATCTACCATATGAAAAAATATGCATTAAGTCTAACATTCATGCAATTCCCATATCCATTCATTTCTTTACCATAAACTAAAACTTCGTTCACCCGGACTTGAGGGGAACGGACCCGTTCCGCATAAACGAAATTCAGGAAAAACTACATGTAAGATTTGTTCATGTTATAAACGCTTGCACATACATAAATACTGAAACAAAATCGTTTATTTTACAATTCACAAAATGTATTTTAATAAACTGAACGCAAATACAGTACAACGGAGCACATCAATGCAGCCGAGAATGAATTCAACGCGCTCACTTGTAAACGATGTACAGGTATTTTGAAATTGAGCAAAAATCAGTTCAGATTCTTTCGAAAATCTTTCCGGATAAACGAGCTTTTAGTGTACTAATTGTTAGCGATTTCTTAAATTCGCATATGTAGTTTTTGTCACATTAGTATCATGTACAAGAACACAATATGGCTGAACTAGGTAAGTAATTTTACACAGTCCTACATATCGTGATGAAGATACGATGTTCAAACCATACAACACGTACAGCAAAATTTAATAACCGGTACTCTATTTCTTCGTCATTGACTAGCATAACGACATCTCTTTAGTATGCACGGGTGTTCTTTACAACTGTCGACTCGAACTAACCTCATCTCTGTTATTTCTTTTTTTCTCAGGAAACTCGAACCCGGATCTACCAGTTTCCTGTCGATTATGCTATCCATTACATCACCACGATACGAACAATTATAAAGTCATTGGGGGTGAAGTGGGTAATGCTAAGGTTATGAAGATCTGACAACATCGTAGTGAGATGAAAGAGAACCAAGTATTATCAGCGCTACAGTCATTCAAGAGGGTCCTACTGCATGAGTGAATCACGAAAACACGTCAGAAGACACGTATTTGTTTCAAGGCAAGTAAAACTCGGTCTTATAAATATTAAACATGAGAACTCAAGCTGGATATCGTGTTCATCACACAGCTTTGGAGTGCAGATTGCACTATATCGTAGAGCAAGGTTTCATTGTGCATATGAAAAAGATACTGATGTAGATCCTGCATGGAATAGCAAGAAAGTGGTAACGAAAAAAAAAAGTGTAAAATGGGTTGAAGTGGGTACCTGTACTTCATTTGTATGTACGTTCAATAGTGATGTGTTATTTATCATTGGTGTATATATAATTATATAACACGATTTATAGATTAAGGTGAATTTAAATGAATTTATTTAGGTCTTTAATATAAGGCTTAGGCTGAGATAGGGAGGGAAAGGGTGTGGAAAGGTAGCGGACAGGGTCTACATATATAAGGCATCATCCCGGTATTCACCTGGTGTGAGTAAGCTGAACCTTTGGACAAGGCTTTCTTCCAACCTCTGAGTGTATTCTTTAAGCAAGCATGCAACTAGTGGCTTTTCTCACATGCAGGTAGATTAAGAACTAAAGTTCAGTTTGGTGACCTACTCAATGAAGCATGGGAAAGACTTGCGACGGGTAGTAACGGCGTTGCAGGCTTTACAGCAAGTGGTATATTTCCACTAAACAGATTGGCCATATCCGATGATAAACTTGTTACAATTCAGTCCACGGATGCGCCTGCTCACGAAGCGGTAAGTGCTGTTCAGGAGCCCGACAGACAAGAATCACTAATAACAACAGGAGCACGAGAGATTCTACCTTCACCTCGCAAGAGACCGTCAATGGAGAAGAGGAAGAGAGCAAGGCAGGGATCGGAGATATTGACGTCTCCAGACCATATTGCGAAATTGAGTAGGACAAAATATAGGATGTTTCTTCACTCCGAACGTCCAGACCATAGGATTACGAAATTGAGCGGGAAAAATCGAGGAAGTCTCTTCACTCTCTATCGACGACAACGTGTGCGGGTTCTGCGGAAAATCTTTCACCAGTGCGACGTCCAGCAAATTTTCTCAACTGGATACAGTGCCAAGAGTGTGGTGTTTGGTATCAAGAATACTGTGCTTGTGCTTCTAATAAGTTGCAGTTTGTGTGTGGCAAATGTTGACTGTTGCTTTATTCCGTGCTACTCCATCCCACAGTTTCCAATGGAGAAGGAAGCATGTGAACCTTGTTTATAGAAAAATATAAATTTTTGTTTCAGCCATGCTAGTGTAGGCAAGAACTCCTTAACTCTAGTTCGCATTGTGTCGGGAAAATGTTTATGTGCCTCACAATGTCTCATGTGAGTCTCTCTTTCAGTTTCAAAGTACTGAGTCACTTTTTACCTACAGTATCTAGTAGATAAAACATTATAATTTAATTTCGAACGATTATTGATAGCATTTGTCACAGTGCCCATTGTTACCCATATAATTTCGTTCTTGACTCAAACTGGAGATAAGGATTTCTATCTTTACCTGACCTAAAGTCTGGTGGACTAATTCTCACTGCACACTTGAAGCTTCACCCCGTCACTTGGGGTGAAGCGGGTAAGTCAGACATTATTATTTGTTGTCTTTTTCCTGTCTTATCTTATGGTATCTTTGTATTACTCTATATTTACTTTGTAGCAGAAAGTTCAAAGTGTACAAACTACCAATAAGTTTTCAGTTGAATACAAATATATGGTAGATATGTTTGAAACATACCCACTTCACCCCCAATGACTCTGTGTGTACTTATAAATATTACTTCTTACCTTAACACTATTCCAGTTCCTAGTGCCGGTTATAAAGTCAATACACTCGACACGATTGGCGATTTCGAACTGCACGTTTGTGGACATTTTTGATTTGGATATTTTTAACTTTGGACATTTTTGTTTTAGATATTTTTTAACTTCGGACATTTTTGTTTGACATTTTTTCCTTTGGACATTTTTGTTTCGGACATTTTTTGCTTTGGAAATTTTTTCCTTTAGACATTATGACCTGGAACGCTCCAACCACCCACAAACATTTAGAAGAAATGGTGAGAAACACCTTACTACTACTACTACTACTACTAATAATAATAATAAAAGATTTTATCCACTTTTTCTTGTTACTTTCATAACTGTGTAACACTGCCACTAAAATATAGGAGGTTTCGTTAAAATAAAGGAAGCGGAAGCTCTGAGAAGCCTCTACCAATGACCTATTATGAGGTCTATGCCTGTACTACGTATTCCACATTAGAAACAATCTTTTAAAAACAACAAATTTTATCAACTATTACTGTGGCGATGAACTTGAGAGTTCCGTAAGCCATAGAGTAAGTAAGTAAATAACCACAGAGGCTCGTATCTAATTCCAGTCAATGAAATAATAATAATAATAAAAAAAAAGCATTCCGCCAGATTACTTAGCGTTTAAGTTCTTAGGAGTGTCCGTGGGGTCGCGACTTTACACAACTCAGGCGCATCTCCAAGCTCTTCGGACTCTCCCCGAGTCAACTCCTGGATACCGTAACTACTGTGTTTCAACTAGACCGTACCTCAATCTGTCAACTACCATCAAAGTGGAGTTCGTGCATGAAGTTTGGCCACGGAATTGTTTCGACGCTCTCGGGGATTGCGGGGAATGAGAATTATGCGGCTTACGAAAACTTGTTTAGTCTGCTATATTCCTTGAATGTAACTTTCATTTACCTTTGATATTGTCGAATTTATGTTTTGTGCACACGAACGAAAAAATAAGAACATGCTTTACACATTATGATCCACTATGATTGAGAGGGTCGACGTTGAGATCTAACGATTGCAGGCACACAGTGATGGTGTCGAACTACAGCTTATACGGAAGATTTCACAACAATTAATCAGTTATTCAGCACCAGTAATCATTCACATAAAAGAACACCAAAATGAATCAGAGAATACAATCCTTACTTTATATATATATATATATATTGCAGCTGACGAAGATGAACCCCATTCCTTCTCTCCACGTGAGCTTTGACGTGGACTGATTATGAAAAAAAAAGTATCATTTCCGTTTCACTTTTTTCAAGGTAACAACTGTTACCAGGAAAACTCCAACGTACATTATATTAAGATTAAAGTGTAGATTATACTAAGACGCACTGTTATTTGAAATAAATTTCATTTTTTTTTTCAAGTTCCTAGCTAGTGTATTGTTATTTATATCTCTATTCTCTACTGACGAAGGAATGCATTCTTATCCAAATCACACACAGGTATGTTATCTACACAGTCAAGTACCTTCAAGATACAGAATCTTAACTGCGACTCAGTAACTAGATACACTGAAAACATTGTATTAAATAGCCCTCGAATGAAATGCATAGACTGCGATTACCATTACTAACTACGCAGGTTCTGAAGGAAAATTCAAATTTGAACTCTTCCTATTCCTTACTATACCATCCCTGTGCAGCCAAAGTATTATTTTTGAATTCTGCCGACGGCCGTTCTGACTAACGCTTTCTAAATATTTCTTGTTTCGCCACGCGATTGCCGGCATGGTACTTAAGACGAAATCCTGGACGCCATCTTACCTTTTCCTACTCAGGAAGCGTGCTCACCAAGAATTTCTCATACGTGTGACGGGTCAACGTCATAGCTGCCTATCTGGCCATAAATAAGTTTAAAAAGTTATCAGTCATTCCAGCTCAGATCGCCCAATGCCTCCCGGTCGACCATCTCACATTTGAATATTCTTTTCCTCAGGTACTATGGTTCAAGTTAGGAAGAAACGTAAAATATT
>JAGDQP010036068.1:0-19240 GCA_022664845.1 Lepisma saccharinum | reverse complement strand
CTTGAAGTAGGAATTACTCCCTCACTCTCCATATTCTCTCCACTTAGCACCAACAGACTACCACCTACGTATACATCTAAGTTAATTGATGCAATACGGGGAGTTAAAAATTTGGTTATTGCAAAGAGTCTCTCCCTATTTTCATCACCTCTATTTTTTCTCAGGGACGGGATTGAGAGCCTTGTGATTCGTTGGCAGATGTGTGCCACTGCAGATGGAGCTTATTTTGAATGAAGGAGAAATTTGTACTCCATTCCAAAGCTCAATAGTAGAGTAAGGTACAAAAACGACCCTTTATTTCTGAACAACCTGGTGATTACTTGATCTAAAATATTTTGAGGCATTCTACGCACATTGTTGATTTTAATGGTATCTGTTTTGTTTCTGGAAGTAAAACAGGAAAGGGGCATTGGACAGAACTGTGGAAGTCTGTTTCACAACAAAAGATAAACTGACATTTAAACAACAAAACGAAAACTGAGTTTGAAAAGAAAAAACAACGCAAGTGTCTGAGAACCCACTCAACTGCAGATACTGTCCTAAAGCATCTAACATTATTTCCACCCAATAAAAGATAATGGAAAATCACCATCGGTTCACGTTACCCAAAGATATTTGTTGGATCCCAGACTTATCCTTTGGTAGAACATATCATTGCGATTATATTGGCAATACTTAACCTTTCTCACAACACAAGTCGCAAATACAAGGTCAGTTACATCTCTAATTAAACCCGCGTGTTTACCTCATTTGGAAGAGTAATACTGGGAAGGTTTAGACATCATGTTTACAGAAAGCTAATGCATACAGATTTGTACTTAAATACCAAATCTCATCACCACCCTACGAGCTGTTATTTCTAGTCTGATATATGGAATTTTCAAAATCTTTGACAGAAAACAATTGAAAGAAGAAAAAACATACACTAAAACATCCTTCTTACATCTTATAAATGGATACGGCAGACGGCAGATCGAGAACAATAAAAAGAATTGATTAAAATCATAAAAGTTTATATACAAACAAAGAAACCAATATTGATCAGCAAGAGAAAGCATATTTGCCGTATGGAAACAGTATGAGTAATCAAATAAGGAAAATACTGAACACATAAGTAGAACCACTGGGAAAAGTCAAAAGTAAAGTGCTACCTGTCAAAGATAACCTTTTAAAATAAGATCCCGGATATGTACGAAATAAATTACAACTCTGGCAGAGCGTATATCTGTCATATAGGTAGAAATATCAAAACTAGGATTAAAAGCATGAGCTTTTAATTTCCGGAGAATTACAAATAAATCAATGGAAATAACGACAAATGAAAGAAATAAGACAGTTATAAAATAAATGCAATTTGTAGAACAGCAAAGAATATTTGAAATGACGTCGAAAGGTGGCCCTTGTTCAAATACTCACCATGTATGTGGTCAATTAGGTAGGCTAGGTTATTTCTTACTATAATTGTTTTAAGGCATGAACATTTAGCCAGAGACGTCACAATTCTTAAAATAATCTGTGTAAGCTATTAATAAATAAATAGTATTGTATTAATCTTATCTCCAGCTTTGTTAATTATTGTACCTTACTCAAGAATTTTGACACCTAATCGGCGTAGTCCAGGTGGTAACGTGGCGGACTCCGGAACGATAATGGGAAAGTACACGGGTTCGAACTCCGCGACGACCTTGCTGACAGATTTTCCACGGTTTACCTCAGTTTCACCAGGCAAATGCGCCTGGTCAGTGCTAAAAAGGCTATAAATAAACTGAATTCAGGAATTTGGGTCATTTCAGAGTTTGGTTCAGCTTCAGGATCAATATTTTTAAAGCACTATTTTAGGCCGAAACCTTTCTTTGCTAACGATTTCTCAAGATCATCTCAAAGAGATCCATGCTAGTTTTCGGTTAGTCACTCATGTACTTTCGGTACTAAAAGCGTTTTACTATAATACGTATTATTTATATGTGTTTTTAAATAATAGCGGCCTGTTTCATCATTATTGGGTCTGATAGTTTTATTTTTATACTTATTGTAAGCACATTTTTTTTAATTTTCGTTCCAAAGTCTTTAAATTTCCACCTTTTTGAAGAACATTCATTTGAAGTCATTTATATAAATCAATTCCCTGCGAAGAAATTTCAGAAATATTTGTGTTGAATAATTACAATCCCAAATAATGTTACGCTAAAAAGAAGGCGCACCAGATTACAGCGTACTGAAGTGCATATCGTAAAGAAATACCGCAAATAAAGATTTTAGTATGAATTTGCTCAAACATTGATTATTTAAAAAAAAAATACCAATATATTTATCTAGTTCAATTTCATTGACCGTTGGCATTTTAATTCCTATGGGTGGCTGTGTGGATTGGGGTCCCAATACATTGCTTTCACCAGGGTCTTCAATACTGTTGAGACAGCCCAGAGCCTATTTATATATTTTTGTATCTCTTCAGATCTAACAGGCTATAGATATCCTATAAAAGTCATTCTTTTTCACAGGCATCACTTCTACGTCAAAATAGAAAAGAAGTTTTTTTTTAAAAAATGAGAACTGTTCAAGCTATCTTCTTTAGTGTAGAAAAAAACTGAAAATCGAAAACTGGAATATTTCATTGAGTAGGACACGCCAACAACGAAACTACTGATCCTTTTCGATGCGTCCGGAAGTCCTCCAAGGAAGCAGGGCACTGTGTCAGTGAATGTTATCAGAAAATTGGGTTCGCAACCCCGGTGGAGGAGAAACTTCACCTTTCTATTTTGACAGAAAGAGACATTTATCAGAGAAGAGAAAAGAAAGAAATCCCAGAAGAGGTAGAAAAGGAGAACGTAGAGAAGTTGAAGTGATAAAAAAACCCAAAAGAATAACAGGAAGTGTTTCTCTTCTAGTTTTTAGTGGCAGCGTTTTCGGGAAATTGGACTCAAAAAAGAAATGTTTGAGAAATATTAGGAAGTTAGTAACAAACAGTGACTGGCGCCTCAGTGGACGCCGAAGAATAAAGCTAGTTCCTTTGAGATGAAGAAAAATATTACACATTTCCGAAGTGGGAAAGTAAAAGTAGAAGAAATTCCGTTCCTCTTTTCTGTAGATATTAAATTTTGTTATCGTGAAGAGTAATCAAACAGATTAAATCCTAACTTCAAAATCAACTTTCCCCCGTCAGTTGATCTTTCCTTATTTTCTGAATATCGATGCTGAATTCCCACCGCTCACTAACTCAAAAGCCCTTATTCTTACCGAGCTGATGTCGTCGTTTACGTATTTCGTAGAGTGTTGACTACGTATACTAAAGGTCGAAGGATGGATCCCAGCGGCTGACTATGCTGACAGATTTTCCCAAGATTTTCTTCTGGCAAATGTCGAGACGGTGCCTTTAAACTAGGCCCTAGCCGACTGTCTTCCCACATCTTTTCCCTACACTATACTGGCCTGAGCGAAAGATGCCTAAACGTTAGAAATAAAATTGAAATTCAGAAACGTTATCCTTCTTTACCTTTAACATCGCCTTAGTTGTATACAGTACAAATGTCATAAGTGTCGTGCAGGTTGTATAAGCACATAGGCCATGTTAATATTCACCTGGGCCAGAATTTGCGTCTAAGCATCCTCTACAGCCTTTCTGTGTTCACATCAGGGAAAAAAGAAAAGTTTGCGTTCATCTGTCCAACGGTGTAGATTTGCACAGCGGGAGTACATTCAGACATACCTGTACACTCAGGTTCAGAGAAAATGGCGAGCTTTATCAGTTTCGTAGCTTTCTTAGTTTTCCACAGACAGTACCACATTTTTCGCAATAAGGCGTCTTCCGCCAAATAACTTCTAGATATTATCAAAATCATAATTTTTAACAAGAGATGGCAACACTGAAAAATTATTAACGATCGTTTAGTTGTTCCTTCTTGTTATATTTCACTTCTTCATCGATCTTTCCTTCTCCTCCTTCGCTTTACCTCGTTCGTGTGATGTGGACAGGCAAGGCAGGTGGGCGGGGAAAGACGCTTTAAGCGAGAGCCGAGGCCCCTTCTGGCGGGAAAGAAAAGATCGTGCAGAAAAGCGCCGGAAGTTGACTAACCGCCGAAGGAATGAGGTGCGTTCCATTATCAAAATTACAGAAAATGCAAACAACGGCCAACGAATAGTATGGAGAAAAGAAACTTTTAAGAGGAGAATATAAATGAAGTGTTGAAAAGTCAAAGCGTAGAGAAATTACTTAAGATATTCTGCCTTGGGCTGTATCATGCAAAGCAACAAAAATGAACAAAAATTATCCTTTTTTTATTTTTATGGTAAAGTGTAGAGAAATTTCCATTAAATATATTATTATACAAGAACAGAAGTTGTTGTGAAAGTTTTTTTTTAGAGACCTGTTGTTTTCTAAATGATCTAGGCCGCGGAGGTTCAGTGGTAGAGCGCTCACCTCTGGGTCCTATCTCGTGCCATATGGACTTTGTGGTGGACAAACAACGTGTGCGTGCGTTTCGTCGAAGGTTTTCCCGTTTCCTTGCACTTTCTTCATTCTACCAAATCTCCATCATCCTCTATACAGCCTGAGCCAAAGTTGCCTAAAGGCTTTAAATAAAAAATCAATTTAAATTTGAAATGATTCTTTCAAAATTCGGTTTAACCTTTAAAAATCATAGACTTCAGTATTATAATTAATTAACATATTTGTCAGACATGGTTCATACGGTTAATAAATACAGCTTTTTGTTGTAGACAAAGTTAAATAATCTTTTTAAGGCTTTGTGAAATTAAGAAACTGAGCACTTCTACATTTGCGATTTCCATGAAAGTGTCCTGTAGAAGTAACATTGATGTTAGCATAATATTCGTGTAAACCCAGTCCATGCAAAGTCGTAGTTGTTAGGAGGGAGAAAAATCCAGAACAATCTTCCTATGAACGTAACGTTGGAGAATTCGCATAAATTGAAGCTTTCTAGCTCTGATCACATCCCTGTTATCATTGACATTCATCAACTTCACTCTGTTGAAAATCGTCAATTACCGCCAATTTTCACTACTGACTGGGACCGCTACTGCCAACTCATCACTCGAACTACTGATCCTAGGCTTCCACTAAATTCTTCTGATGACATTCATGCAGCTGTTGATACAATAACCACTACCATTAAATCTGCCTTACGTCTCACCACCACCCGCACTCGTCAACCACCTTCTGCATTTAACATCTCTCCAGAACAATTAAGGATTCATGCTGTCATTGCACTCAAACGATGGCTACGCAAAAAATGGCAGACCACCAGACAACCTCTGTATAAAACTCTTTGGAATCAACTCTCACGTCGAGTAAAATTTCGCCTTCAGCAGATTGCAGCTAATAATTGGTCACTCAAATTACAACAACTCACTGAACCTAATCACGAATTCTGGACATTAGTCAAATCATTCACTAAATCTACTCCTAAAACAATCAACAGACCTTTACACAGTTTCCAAGGACTCGTCTACACTGCTAATGACAAAGCTGAAGCCCTCGCCGATCATTTAGAAACACAGTTTATGCTTAATGCCGAACCATTTGATGAAGATACAATAACCACAGTTCATCGTTATCTGCGCTCCAAATCTTTTGACTATCCTTTTGATCTGTCATCTCTCATTACTCCTCGCGAAGTGCAAACAGTCATTAAGAAATTACATACTCGTCGTGCTTCTGGACCTGATAAAATATCTCCCACTGCTCTTAAACGTCTACCTCGCAAGATGATTGTCCTCATTACCAGACTTTTCAACGCCATTCTGCAACACAGTTACTTCCCTTCTCAGTGGAAGATTGCTAAAGTAGTGACAATACCGAAGTCTGGTAAGGATCTATTTTATCCGCAAAATTATCGGCCAATCAGTTTACTCTCCAATTTGAGTAAGGTCTTTGAAAGACTACTTCATGCCCGTCTCACAAAATATGTACAAGAACAAAATTTAATACCTGATAACCAATTTGGATTCCGTTCAGCGCATGATACAACTGCACAACTCGTCCGAGTGGTTAAGGAAATTACCTTACAATTTAATAACAAAGGACACACCATAGGAATATTTTTGGATACCTCTAAAGCTTTTGATCGTGTCTGGCATCGAGGACTCTTATATATACTCAGCAAAATGGGCTTTCATGACCAATATCTTCGTATCTTGCAATTATACTTACACAACCGCAGCTTTTATGTCAATTATCACGGCTATGATTCTGTTACTCATCCTAACACCGCTGCAGTACCTCAAGGATCTGTTCTTGCACCGTTACTTTTTAATTTATATACTTCAGATATTCCAACCCATGTTCACACCAAATTAGCTACCTTTGCTGATGACACCGTCATTTTCGCTTCTTCTCGCAATCTCCGATATTCCCACTTATACGCACAAAGACATCTTGCTTCCATTGAAGACTGGATTACAAAATGGCGAATGAAGCTCAACGCTGACAAAACCACTGTTGTTCACTTTTCCAAACGATACACAGGACTTTTACAACCCCTTACGCTCTTTGGAACGTAACTTCCGTATAGTCAATATGCAAGCTATCTTGGTGTAGATCTGGATAGAACTCTATTATTTCGTCAACATCTGAAAACTGTCGCCAGTCGAGCTCTCACTCGTCTCCTTGCATTATATCCAATACTTCGCAGCCGAGAACTTACAATTGAAGCTAAACTGAACACCTACATCATGATGATTCGTTCTCTTTTGACATACGCTGCCCCTGCATGGCAACATGCAGCACAAACTCACCACATACAACTTCAACGTATCCAAAATCGAGCAGCTAGGATGATCACAGGTCACAGCAGAGACACACGAATTGTACAACTTCATGAAGATTTGTCTCTTCCCATGCTCAAAGATGCTATTGATTTTCAATGCCGTTCCTTCTGGAACCGTGTCAACAACTCTCCTTATCCTACCTTGAACACCTTGGGCACTGCCCAACCAGTCCGTCATACTCACCGTATGCCCCATCCCAGATAACCACTCCATCCACAACACAGACCACCTGTCTGAAACTCGCGATTAACCATTCCAACTCCAATCCATGATCACTACTTTTTATGGAAGGAAATTTAAATCCAACTCAGCCTCACTGATTTACTTTACCATCGTAGCCTCGCTTTACTTTCTCCTCGACTCGTCAACTATGCCTCCACCTCATTTTCGACTTACATTCACTGCCTTAGGGATGCGACAGTTGCTCCCTAATCAATTCAATTATTAAAATTCCATATCACGTCATAACAATCACATGGAAGTCATGAGCTTTTAGCTCGAAACTTCACACATTAAAAGTCACTTTCTTTTCTGCGATTTCTACGATAAATGAGCTTACTCAAAAAATGTTCCCTTCGTTGCTGCCTTCCGCCAGTAGCACCTTTCACCATGTGATTTACCGTTACATTGGAAAGTATAACTTTCTCCACGTTTCTTCGCAGTTACTTGCTTACCACACTTTCTGCAATTTGCTGTTAGATTCATTAATCCATGACTTTCACACAGTTTCAAAAGATTTTCGTCATTATCACCGTATTGTTTCACAAAATCTAACACTGTTAACTCACATCCGCGGCAACGTCCCTGTACACCTGCAGCCATGTTCAGAATATAAATTTTCGTTACTTTCCCGCGATCGAACCATGCCGTAATCTTGCGCTAAGTAGTTCCCTCCGCTTCACAAATAGTTCCATGTTTATCAGCGCTTATACAATAAAATAACCACCACTTTCACGCACCTTATATGTTATCAACCACACGAACGAGCAAATTATCCACTTGTTGCCGGTAAATTTTCCAAATTTTGTCAGAAACGGACGACCAACTTTGGAAGTTAACCCTAATTAAATTCCGTAAGTAAAATTGTTTCCCAATATTCTGATAAAATATCTTAAAATTCTAACTATGTAACAAAATGCAAATATCATCCGTTTATGTTTTTTTTTTGTTATCGGTTGAGCAGAATATTTTGTCAGAATACAGTAAAGATGGTGCTTTTTAAACAAATTATAATATCTCACTTTAAAATAAAGATAAACAGGTAAAGAAAACTGTTATCACTATCCTATGCGTCTGAGTGAAAGGAAAGATCTACTGATGTTTTCAAAAGAAATTAAAGGGTACATTTATTTTTTACGAGACATTGCAGTGTGCTAAATGAAGCATTCCACAGTTTTCAATCAAACGTCTGAGATAAGATCTTGGATTGGTGCTTTTTTTTTAGAAAAAAAAAAGAAATTCCTTTGCTCTTTTACTCCCCTTTTCTGTGTGTGTCGATTCTGCCACCACGAATAACGAAGCCGAAGAAATTCATTGTCTTTGCTCCACACCAGACTTGAATCCTTTTGCGTCGAAAAGAAAATGAACTAAAAAAATAGAAAAAAATCAGGAGTCAGAGAGAGTCTTTCTCTCTCTCTCTCTCCTTTTTTTCTCTTCAATCGATTAGAGAAGCGGCAAGCGGAACAAGGCTCTAATGAGAACATTGAGGCGAGCAGGGAGAGACATTTTATAGGGTACGGTGGAGTTGGAATGATGGAATGGGGGAAAGATGGTGTGTTTCATTCTTTTAAGAAATCGGTGGAGGTTACACCCAATGAGACTTCTCACTGTAAGGCCAAAGGGAAATGGAGTAGCTGATAAAAGAAATAAAGGAAGAAAAAAGGGAAGAAATTGTGATAAATGACGTCACAAGAGCATCGTAGAAAGAATTTTTGGTTTGAGGTAGACAGCAAGATAGAGTGAGAATAGGAAAATGAGTTTCGATTGTTGTGTCTAGAGCGATAGCAAATGATACTCGTACAGTCGGGGACAAAAATAAACCACTTTTTAAATTTAAAAAAAAAACTTTACATGATTCTCTAAGGGATTTTGTTT
This sequence comes from Lepisma saccharinum, assembly GCA_022664845.1. Classification (NCBI taxonomy): domain Eukaryota; kingdom Metazoa; phylum Arthropoda; class Insecta; order Zygentoma; family Lepismatidae; genus Lepisma; species Lepisma saccharinum. Next base: position 10,360 of record JAGDQP010036068.1, on the reverse strand, counting down.
TAATTATTAATTCTTGCTAAATTTCTCCTGCACTGTAAGTAAGGGTCCAGTTGTTTGTCCTTTATAATAAATTATGTTCTTAGACCTTGATCAATTTAGAGATTGATATAATATTGTCTCTGACTGTACAAAAGATCTATGGCTTTGTCAATTTGTTATAGCCACCAATTTCCTATTGGCAAGGGGACAGAACATAAGTTCGAGTCCTACTGCCGGTCTTATTGATTGAGCTTTGGGAGGGTTTCTCTGTTTCATCAGGTGAATACTGGTATGGTCCCCTGGGCAGAGATCTTGGTCAGTATATTTTTCTTTCCTGACCTCGGAAGAGCGTTCTCCGAGGGACGTCACCCTATCAGATTTGAGACGATGTGAAGCAATAGCTACATGTCTGGCCCATAAATGTATCTTGTTCGGTAAACAAAGTAGCAACGGGCTTTCAAACGTGACTCACATGTAGGTGACACCGAATATGAATGATACATGTCTCGACTTGTTACATATCCTTATCAGTGAAGAAGCTGTTTACGGATAAGCATTAAGGAGACAGTGTGAGTTTGAGTACTGCTTACGTCAATGATTCCTTTGTTCCATCAGGTGAATGTATTAGAACAAGGTGTTGTAAAGCAACACCGGCAAAAACCACCTTACGAGATGCCTGACGTGAGAATAAATTAAAAAAAAAAAAGACCATCGAGGGAGAGAAAATGCTTGATATCGGCGCTTTTGGTTAATGAGCGTGGGAGAATGATCTTTAGAGCTTGATATTTCCAATACCATTAATAAAAGAACTTAGGCGTGATGGTACCTTCAAAGACTTCAAATCTGCTCCATCCAAAATGCATAATAGTGCAATGATTGCACAAAAGGAATTCCCAAAAGAAAGTAAAGTATGTTCAGATATTCTCTGGAGTAAATGTGGGTCGAAATAAGCACGAATAAGACGACCTTCCGTATGAGTACAGATGACAAAACGTAACCACTGCCGTCTATCTAGACCTGGGCAATGTCAGTCTCTTTTACTGATAACAAATACACCAATCGTTCGTCCAAAATGTATGTAAACATGTTCCTGATGCAAACACGCAACTTTGTAAACAAATCGTTCCGCAAAGGAAATCTGTTTGGGATATTGACTTGCGGCAAAAGAATTATTGTTAGTTGCTGAAAGGCTAGTTAGTCCCATTCATGCTTATTTTGATCCACTTTTAATCCAGAAAACTGTTGAAACTCCCCTACTTCCTTTGGACAATCCCTTGGGCACATATTGCACAGTTTTGGAATATGCATTTTTGGATAGATCAGGTTTGAAGGTCTTTGAGGGGTACTATGCCGACTCAGTTCTACTGTTAATGGTATTCGAATTATCAGTCTATAGAATTAATTTTCCCATACTTTCGGCAGCATATAGCGCCGAAACTATGCATTTGTATACCCTCGATGGTCTATATTTTTTTTTGTCTTATTTTCATGTTAGGAATCCTGTGAGGTGGTTTAAATGGTGTTATCTGTAGACGTTTTGTACGTACCTAGAAGTTTTGACTACTTTTGTTCATCCCTTTTGACAACTCGCCGATAGATGACGGCCTTGGTCCATGGATATCTGTCTACGCTGTTGAATACAAATTAAGTCAAAGTAAGAAATGCAAAAGAGAAAAGAAGCAAATTATATGTTATATATGAAATAGTATATATTGCTACCACAGTAATTTGATGAATCCCTGATGAGGCGTATAGTTAGTACATCTCTCTGTTTGGCTGCATCTGATCTCCTATTTAAAATAAGTAGCGAGATTATTTGAATGCTGGTTTGGAGTATGAGTTATCTGATGTTTGATTATAATCTTTTGTAAGACGTGATTAACAATTCAATAAATCAACCATTTTACTTACATTCGAAACGACAAATTTACCTGGGTTACTCGGAAAGTAAGTTTCGTTTTAATGTTGAGTGTAAAGAAAGTACTGTGGTTAATGGGGCCATGTTTGGCAACAGTGTAATGTGAGTCAGTACGCATGCGTCAGTCACACAGTGAGGGTCGCGTAGCCTTTGACCATGCAGCGTTCAAAATTATGTGCAGCAATTGAGACTCCGATCAGCTACATCGACATCGTAAACTTTCAGTAAACTAACGCTTGGTTCATCACTTCATGAAGAAAAACTGTTCAAGAGATCTGCGCAACTTGACCAGAAAGCTCTGAAAATTGTGAATCGGCCGTTCTCTGGAACCTTATTGCCAATCTTCTAAACGTGTTTATCATTCATAACAGTCAGAGTAACTTCTTTCATCATTGTGAAAAATGCAATTTTGAATATACGGTCGGGTTGCCACCTATTGATGAATAAATTATGGTACACTTGGTAGAAAATACGGGACAAATCTGAAATAAGCTAAACTGAAAGTAGCTAGTTAGGCCCTGTACTACTTCATGACTACACTGGAGGGTGGAAAACGGATATTCCAATTTTCTAGCGACAGTTGGAATTAGTATTTGTTATCAATTAAAGCAAACAGAAGGCACGAGTATTAGACCTATACGTCGTCATTTCAGGGCCTGGGAATGTGAAAGAGTCTGCTCCCAAGTCTGCAGTTCGAAAAGAGTCCATCATGGTTTATTTTCTAAAATTATTAATATGTTGAAAATATGTGGCTGAACTTTACTCATAATACCTGACGCGTAATTTTCCTAAAATACGGAACCTAACATGAAGCATCATTGTCTTACACTACCCTCGCGCAACACGTTATCTCCACAAAGTTGACGATGGATCTCAACAGTATTCTCGATTACTGCACACATTTTGAACGGTATTCGCTGCATGATAAAGTACAACACACCATGTACGCTCCCACCGCTACAAGCGTAGTGATTCACACTACAATGTCACTAAACATTGCGTCGTTACCCACAATACCTCACGCTCTACATGAAAACGGAAATTACATTCCGGATATTCCTCGTATTTTAACGCTATTTTTGTTGATATAACTTACCGACACTTTGCGCACAATTTAAAAGTAAAATTTCGATGATTTAATGTTTTTTGTTTCACTCTCGCTCTCGCGCGTGTTTTTTCTTATTCGCTCTTTACTCTGAATGAATAGAAAAGTGCTTCTTTTTTTGCTTGTATCAACAAATAGAATGCAATAGGAAATATAAATATTTTAAAATCCCATTTTGCTTCCAGTGTTTTGAAAAAGCAATACAGAGAAATCTATTTACTTCCTTTCGCATGTAAATAATCCAAGGATATTAAATTGAAAGAATTATTACATTTTGTGTTTCAACAACTACAAATCATATAACAAAGGAAGTTAAAAATAAGTCAATATGAAAGAAGATAATTTGCACGATTGCTTTTAATAAATTAATTAAGATGAAGTAAAATAAAAGTTGAAAATACTCACATCCTGTTTATTTGTTTGTCGGACAATCCTTTCCTTCCTGCTCCCTCCTCTTGGCATAAATATTACTCGAGACAATGGAGAAATACTGTGTGTTCTCGTCCTAAGGAGTTTAATTCTCAGTGTTGCCAGCCCATTTTAAAATTCTATTTTTCAAATGGTTACTATACAGTTTGACGTATCCGCACCACAGTTCGCATGAACATTATTCGACACCAGATTAAAAAAAAAACTATGAAATTCCCCACCCTTCAGGTCCCAGTTGTCAGTACTGCCAACCAATTTTAAAATCCTGTGTTGCTTTTTTCAAATTACTGACATACTGTTTGACGAATGCACACCAAAGTTGGCATGAACATTTGACACCAGACAAAAAATAGTTGACAGTGTTATCAACCTATTATACATATCCTTTAATGATAATTATATAGGAAGGGCAGAATACAGTGTTGTTGTAAATTGTTAATGTACCAGGTTAAACTTTGAAAGTCAAGTGATTTCCGACCAAATCTTTCATTAAACCTTCTCTTGATAACAGAAAGACCTTCGCTGTGTCTGATTCGAACATGTATACAGTATTTAGTGGTAAATATGGTGGAATACCTACCAGAGACATTGGACTCTGCATCAACAGGCGGGCATATCAAGTAGCAGAAAACAATGAAGGGATGACAAATGGTAGATTCTGACGTGTTTTGATAGTGCTATCGACAACATTCAACGCATCATTGTACCGGCGCGGTGCTATCATATTTTAAACATCACATCGTCATTCAACACAGGAATTTAGATATGTATCGATTTTTAATGGGCAACTCTGTTCGTCTTAAAATGTCAACTTGTAATTGGAATCTTACAGGTACACCCAAATTCATAGAAATAGGTGGATAGAACACTTTTTAAGTCCAGCAAGTTACACACTATGGCAATACAGAACCAATATTTACATAAATTAACCCTCCATTGAGCTCTACATAATAATACTGGAGTGAACGACTAAAGTCGGAACATAGACCCCAGAGCAAACACTTCAACTCTGATTCAATCTGGACCAAATGTTCTGCTCTTTTTACGCTTGTTATCGCTGTGCAGCCCGTCTTTAAGTCTTAATTCTTGAGTTATGCATGTGCGTTGAATAATATATGCTGTAAATAATATTTACTTTTTTTTAACAAGAATTTAGATATAAAATAAGAACGGGCAGCATATGATAACAAGCGTTAAAAAACTGAGTTAGAACTGATAATTTAGTCCATATTGGTTTAGACTGGAAGTAGACGATCGAGGTTAGCTGTCCTCTCCACTCGCTGCTTCATATGTGATAACTTCTAATTTCCCTGTTGATTATACTAATCTGGGTTCGAGTAAACACAGGTGCTATCACTACTACGTAATGAATCATAATCGTTCATCAATTTCTACCAATAATATATTTCATTGAGGTGACCATACTTCATACCTGTATCAATACGCTTACTCGGCATACTGTCTTCGTACTTAGTTATTGATAGTACACACAAAGATATCATACGTTTACACTAGCACTGTCATTTTCGAGTGTTATACGTCACATATGATTATTCATATTCATTTATAACATAACTTATGCTTCATCAGTTTATCCAAACACCGATTATCGTCGTTCATGATAATAACGATAATTTGTATCAACAGTTCGACATTTTTCAACATAATTATTTTTTTAAAAAACATGATATGAAAGCAAATCATAACTTTTATTCCAAAAGCTAACAAGACTAAAATTGCCTTTTTGTTTAAAACGAAACGAACATATTTAAATTCCAAATCGGCAGAATGTTATGCACTTTATAAACTCATGACCTCATGCAAACTCATTACAATATACTAATTAAATTACTAATTGCATCCATCAGTCCAGTATAGATTTTAGATAGAGATCAATGGAACCCTCCATATATGGTTCTTTCTATGTAATTTTTTCAGTGTTGTCAGGTTATGCGTTTTTCTAAGTTAGAAATATTTTCGTCGGCTTTTTCTCTTCTTTCTTGAATGTGAGTTTGTAGATGAAGTTCTTTCCGTGATAGTAGACTTTATAAATTTAAACAGTGAAATGTTTTTCTTAAATGGAGATATCTAACTCTAAGTGGAATCTTGTTTCTACGACGTCTTTGCCTCAATTTCAATGGGAATGATGCCTCGCTGGGGGAAGAGATCCCTGAATGTAAAACCGTTAGTCGAATATTAAGTGTAATGTTTTCTCTGTCACCAAAGTTGTATTTTAAGAACAAACATGTATACTAGTTTCTCTTGCAGTGCTTTCAATAATAAATATATCAGAAAAGTCTCTATGTTAATAAAAAAACATTGTTCGATAAATTTAAATAAAAGGAACAAATAATTCAGATACAAGAAATAACCTTGTGATAAAAGTAGGGTTTGGTGGGGCTCTTATGATACAGCCAAAAAGTAGGGCTATTATGATACAGCAGAAAAACTTAATGTTAAAATAAATAACAAATAAATGGAGAAAGCGGTTTCAGATGTTATAATTTTCCAAGATTGACAAACAATATATATTGTTCCTGTAAAAAAAATACATGTATAAAAAATAGAAAATCACACCTAAACCTGAAATTAAGTTCACATTGTAAGAGAAGACTCTTATAATGTAACTACGACAATAATTTGTCTGCTCTTCCTCTGTTTAGTTTGTTTGCTATATTTCAGTAGCTTTTTACAGGTAACAAGAACAGGTATTTTCAAACTTTCTTGGTCATATCTCCGGTTCGCACGAACATAGCTGCATACTTTTTTCGTCGTTGTTAGAACAATGTGTAACACAAATTTCAAAGCCAGAATTATACGTTTCCACCTAAGTATAATTAAATTATCGCTACGTTCCTTAAACAACATTTTTCTTTAATTACAACTTCTGTTACACTCGTCACTATAACTTGGGTTCTATTTGCTGAAATTAGGTGCAATTTTTACAGGGGATAGACGAAGGTCATAACTGTGTCGTTATAGCTCAATAAACTCTTTACACATATTGTTGCTTTGCAATTCTTCATGTATCACCATAGCCCCCACGCAAAGGGCTACTCTAATACACCCTTTTCATTTTTTTTCTTAAAATGTGCCATCTGACAATTTTTCTCTGATACAGTTTAACTCCTCATACAATTTCCTACTTTATAGTAAATTTTTGACAGGTGTAGCTGTATCCAGTGAAAAGACAGCAAAAGTTTTATTTTCTGTCTCATAATTGCCTCACTAGACCCTAACTGCTATCCTGATTATGAAGACGAAACTTGAAGTTCGATTTTTTTGAACTGAAATCTTGATATGAACAAAACATCTGAGTTTGATAAGAAAAGTATATTCAGAAACTTGATTGTGAATATAAATTTGCAGTTTCAAAAAAATGAGCAGAGAGTTCGAATTTTTTTATATTGTCTCATCAGACCAGGTCATGAACATTAAAAATCTTTTGTTTGACAATAAATAATAAACTAAACTGAAACACAAAACTCGAAGTTTGATAATAAATAATAATAATAATAAAAAAAAAGGTCTGAACAAAAACGTAAAATTTGATATTACCATACTGGAAACCTGGTTGTGAATCGATAAAAATAGAAAGCTTTTTGAAGAAATTGGTGAAGTTTAAATCTTACAAAAATGATACTACAAATTTGATTTCGAATGAAACCCAAATTTTGGTAGAAAACCAAATTTTTGAAATGGAAAATAAAATTTTGCAATAAAATCCACGAAAACTAAGTTTGAAAATAAAATAAAATAACTTTTCAACTTCTTTGAAAACCCAAAACAAGCCCAAAATCCTATCCTTCGTTGAAATATTTCAGTGACGAAATACTAACCACAAACTCTTTACAAACGAACGAGAAAGAAAGGCCCAATCTTCCCATCTCTTAAGAATTCACTTGGAATTCTTCTGACTCCCACAAAATTGCATTCCATCTTTTTGTTCTTCACCTGCTTCCAGCACCAACTTCCTCAGAAATTCTCCCAGCTTTCCACGAAAAGACCCCCCCCCCCTGAACTACAAGTTCCCCGACTCAGGTTGATGCTTTTTCATCACTGAATTCTTCTTTGTTTTTTGTTTCATTCCTTTTCTTTCTTATCTTCTGAGATTATTACGTCACTTTTCATTTTCTGTTCCAGATGTGTGCTGTCCCGTCTCTGTCTGCGTTACGTCATCCATTCCTCTGAATCATTATTTATTTACCTCCTTCTCCACTTTTTTTTTTATCTTCGCTTTAATGTGCTGCCATCTGTGAGTTCAACAAAAAAGGTAAATCAACTATACTGCCATCTTCGTTTCGCCTGAGAAAGTAACCTAAAGAATAACGAAAGACAGAAACCAGAGACATTTCTCAATTTGTTAAAAGAAGATTCTAATGCTGAGATAGTGCATGTTACTGTGGGAAGATGAGACATGGCTGACATTTAGAGAGCTACATTTTCTTCTTTATTTTAAAAAAAATCTTTTGTTTCTAGAGAAAAATATACATGTCTTCCATTTTGAGAAACAAAGAAATCTTCAGAACAGTAAATTTTAAATGAGACTTACAAGGAAAGTCTCTCTGGGGGATAGACTGTTGACTAAAATTTGAAAGAAGGCTTATGTAGTGTGCTTGTTCATTAAAAAAATGAAAGCATAGTTTAGTTTTGACCAAAAAGATACATGTGTAATTTGTTCACTAAGGATATGATAAAAACAAATTCATGTAACGTTAGGTGACTCCGTAAAGCTGACGATAGGTTCTTTGTAAATACATGTATAATTTTGTCCCATTTGCTTTATTGATGCTCCCTCATTTCGTATTACACAATTAAACATTTGATTTGATTTATGTCAATTCAGTTTGTCTGATACTTTGTCCTCAAAATGAACTTAATTTACAGGTTAAAATACTATTGTTACTTGTACAGATTGATATACAAAAGTGGGTTACGAGACAATAATAATAATAATAATAAACTGAATTTGGGATCGAAGGTTATTGTTTATAATCACTAAGGCCCTGAAGCAGTCATTGATATATAAACTTGAATTTATGAACTTTAGGGGGAAACAATGATTATGAAACACCAAAGAAAACCAAACAAGGTCATCAGTGGAAGTGAAATTTTGGGAGAGAGACAGCAGTATTTCAAATGCACTCGTTTGAAAATAAAAATATAACGTTTCGGAAGCAAATTAAAACTAACGTATTAATAATTGATAAAACATTAGGAAAGAGTGTAAAACATTTTAGGTTTTTAATTATTACAATTTAAGTATTCGTGCATAGTGCATGAATAGGGTATTTTTATATAAATTCTGAATGATGTTCAAAGTGTATACTTTCCGACCAAAATATAATAATTGTGCTGAAAACTAAATCTTTAAATTCCGTAAATATATCGGGAGCATAGAGCTCTCAGAGCTTAGACGGGGAGGTCTGGAGTCCTCAGAGTTACCCCAACAGCTAACCAAATCATAAAAAATAATACAACTATTTATAAAGCTGCATTACAACTAGATTTATAGATGCCTCGAGGGGCTAATAGAAATATCATGTGAAGCTTATTCGAGTTAACGAAATTGTGTAACCCATGTCATGTAAAAGACAGATATTTTGAAAATGCAGTGGATTACATATTATATCAAGAGTAAATGAAACACAGGAAAATGGTGAAATTTACTAGCACCCAATTATTACTTATTAGTCAAACATGTAAAGAGCAGCTCTTACAATATACGTTCCAAATCATATTTTTAGTTCTTCTCGTGGATTCACTAAAATTCAAAATATTTTCTTACTTTAACTAGTTTTACTTTTGTCTTAACTTCTGGATGTGTCTTTGTACTTTTTGCTAGTGTTTATAACCTTCCGGAACGTGTCCATACATTGTAAGTCCAGAAAAAGACAAGGACAAGATCGATAAAAATAAATGACACATGCATAGAGATAAAAACTTTACTTTCGAAATAAGAAAAGGTTTCCTCAAGAGACCAATGACGTTACGTCAACTTTGATCCCCAAGCGATGAAAGTATTCCATCAGGAGAAAAAGGATAGAAAAGAAAGCAGACAAGTCGTTAAGCCAGCTGGTTACGAATGATAAAACAAAATAGCGGAATAAAGGAAAAGTGAAAAGGAACATTTTCAGGGTAACACGGAAATAAAGAGGACAAGAAATACGAACATTGGAAGAGGAAAACCTTGAATCGGACGAGTATTTATAGGTGAGGATACGATTTTATGTTAATTTGCGTTTCCAGACGTTGCACCTGCTCCCGTAGCTCACTGGTTAACGTAGCGGACTTAGGATCGATACTGGAAAACAAGCTAGTTCAAGAAAGAGTGCTCCCAGAGTGACGTCATTCTTATAACTTGTAACGGGTAATGGCCTGAGCCAAAGTTGCTTGATGGTCTTAAAAATTAAATTCAAATGTGAAGGATAATGCCATAGCTGCCACTTCAGTTCACTTCTGTAGATTAATTAAAAACTAATCTGGATGTATGTTGGCATCTAAGAACTAAATATGTCTAATGTTTAAAGGATGACGTTCTAAGGCGAGTACTCTTCGGGGGGGGAAAGTTGATACTATCCTGACATTTGCCTGCTGAATCTGAGGAAACCCTGGAATACCTTAGAATATTTGGCTGCAGGATGTGAACCAGCTTTCCTCCCTAGTGTTGATACGAGGATCCCGTCGGTGTAGCCACTAGACCACGGGGGATGGTTGTTAGTATATGAAGTGTAATGAAGAAATAATTGATAAAAAACGATTATGAAAGTGTATCCATAAAGAAGAAAAATCTCTTCTGAGAAGAGATAAACATAAACTAGAACTGCGTAATGCTAAAGTCCAAATCATGCCTCAGTCTTTCAGAGACCTTCGTGGCCGAAGCCCGCTTCTTCTTCATTAAGTAGCTCCCAAATTGTGCCCACGATACT
>JAGDQP010036067.1:0-19241 GCA_022664845.1 Lepisma saccharinum | reverse complement strand
CTTTCACTAAACGTAAAAGAAACTTGAATGTGATATATATTACATAATATTTTGCTTCTTAAACGTATTTTATACATTAAAGTTGAATTCAATCTATTTACGTACTTTGCGAAATTAACGTGACGACGCGTTCCATATTTTCCTGAACAGTCACGAAATTTTTCCCAGAAAATCTAAATGAACGAAAGGAGGGAATGATTTTATTAAAAATTACAATGTTTTGCGCTAAAATCACTGTTAATTATACTCTAGCACCAAGATGGTAAGACCTACTTAATAGTTTGTATGGAAAGTATATATTACTTTTTAAAAGTAAAGTAACTTACAGTAAATTCGGGTTTCTGAAAGTACTTTGTTTCAGGATGCCCAATATGACTTTCCGATTCGATGTCCCAGATTTGGGTGCAGAAAATTTGAATACTTGATGTGAAATGTAGATATAGAAAACAGAAAAACAAAGTAACATGTCCCTGTGATCCAGTGACTCAGGCCCATAGCCAGGATTTTCTTCTTAGGGGTGGGGATTCCGCTAGAATGTTCAGTTTGATGGGGGTTAAAACGAAAATTGGGACGGTTTAACTGAAATTTGGCACGGTTTCTATCGATTTTTGACAGACTTTTTTAAAGTTGGTGGCTTTTGGGGTGACATTCCCACAGGAAGAGGGTCTGGCGGAATCACTGCTCAGGGTGCATACTGAGTATTTTTGTTCACCCGCTCATATTTGTACTGGGTTTCGTCGGGACAGTAATTTTTATTGGTTCATTAGGTTTTCAGAAAGTTTCATAGGCAATAATGATAGGGCCTAATAATTATATTTTAGGATTTATCTTTAGACAGTAACACAGTATCCTTTAAGCGGAATTTTCTGAAGTCAAAATAGCTAACCAAAAGGGCAACATGTGACATTTCTTTTGCTTTCAAAGATGATTGATGTTTTCATGTGTGACATTTTAGAATGGAGCGAAAGCAAAATTTCCTTATCTTGGAAAACGTAATTCTGCTGAAATATTTAAGAAGTTGTTGAAAACCAAACTACGAACAACGTTTCCATATATGAAGTCAGGGAGACGCTCTGGAATCTGCCACCCATTCCCCCGTAAAATTATCTTCGGCTTATGAAAATCATTTATGTGTGTTTAACCTCATTATGATCGGTGCTCTGCCCAAACGCAGATCCTGACGCTAACGTCTGGGCAAGGTGAACCGAGGGTGGTTTGCAATAGCCGTACATTGGATGCAAATAAAGTCCTAAGAATAGAACCTACAGTTTAATTTGGACTCCGAACCACTTGTATCGCCAGCAAGAATTGAACCCGTGATCAGGGCTGTGCTGGAGGGGCTCGCGCGACCCCTTTATTGAATAGATTTGTTCTGAAACCCTGATCACGGGTTCAATTCTTGCTGGCGATACAGTCAGGTACCGAACCGAGGTACTCCCGAATACGAAACCAACGTTCTACCAAATAAGGTACGGTGCTCGGAAGAGAGCATACTCGTTTCGATGTTTATCACATGCACGCACACAATATCATAGGCACGCGCATACAAAATAACGTAAATAACAACATAATATCAGAAATTATCAAGCATAAATATCGTGCATCGTGCCCTATTTTTAAGAACTGATAGAAACTGACCTTTTCTCTTGTCTTTCATGCATAACGTTAGTGTTCTATGGAATTCATTAAGAAAGAAAAAAGAAAGAAACCATGGGTTTTAAAATTCATTTTTGTTTCTCCATATTCGATAAGGATCTTTTCTATTGGACAATTTGAATTAAACTTTTTAGTACACTTCACTAGTGGCCCACCTAAAATAAAAATGGTGTTAGGTTTCCTATTTTATTGTTTGAAATGGGACTCTCTTAAGTTTTTCATTATTTGCTACATACTACAAGAAATCATAAATATATTTTTCAGAACCCAGGACATGTGATAATGTTTTCTGTTGAAGAAAAGAAAATTCCAACCCTTGCTCGCTCACTCACACTCTCTTAGAATCACACACCGCCGACTCAACGTTAGTTGGGTGGCCTATCTTGTAGGCTTAGAGAAAAATCGTGTATAACAAAGTCATGTGAACATAATTGTGGCCATGATAGTACAATTGAATTTTTAAAAATCCGATTATATGAATAGGGCAAATCTCGTATATTTACACGTAATTGTTTTAATTCAAATGAAATGTGCTTTGTTACAGCTTGCGAGATTCAGCCAAAGAGCGCTCTACCATCTAACCCTTATAGGCTGTAAAATATACACCAAAATGGGCTGTACATTTGTGTAGGAAAATACTTGTAAACAATATAGAACAAATAATGTTCATGTGTAAAGTGATAAATGTAGAATAAAGAAGAATGCCCTGTATGAGATTACCGGTACGTGTTCAGAAAAAAAAAACACATACACACTGCAATACCATTTGTTCACATCATGTGTACAAAAGTCGAGTCGCTGGTCGCTACGTAAAAGCAGTTTAACCTGTACGTAGGAGGGTGAGGATTTGGAATAGCCTCATCTAGTGAAATAGTATATTTCATTGGCTTTGGTTATGGTTACAGTGCTGGCTATTTCTTTATCTTACGAAAATAGCTAAGTGTTCTGTCAGTATCAAATTTCTTGATATGTGAATTGTCTCTTCCCTGTAATCTTACTTTGTAGTTGCTGTGTGAGTATGACTGCCCCAATCACTTTTACTTACGTGCGCATTTATATTAAAGAAATTTGTTGTATTTTATTTTTTATATTGTATTCTAGTTTAAAGTATATTGTATTCTAGTTTACATATAAATCCGGAGTTGATATTTCGTTCGTGACAGTAGTGTCATTTCTTTGTGTCTTGATTTAGATAGTAGTCGAATACACAAATATATATATAAATGTCCTAAAAGAATAAGGATGCAAATGGCACGGATGAAACAAAACTAACAGGTGTAGGTGAAGATACAGTAAACGGCAATGAGACTTTAAGCATTTTCCCTGTTGTTTCATTTAAGCCGAAAGCACTTTGTTAATAGCATCTATTAAATTCAGAGCACCTCCTTTATTACTGATTGAATTTGAAAAGCTTTGTTTTCGTTACTAAGTCAGTGCGAAGTGAATAGGAACATTGGTTGATCACAAATTTCAGTGCGTGTTCGTACTATTTCATAATCTTGATTGAAAAGTGAATTAAAAATGTCAATTAAGCTCAGTTTATTATAAAGAGGCAAACGTTCATTGCTCTTAATATAGAAGTGACTTTAAAATTCCTACTATGTACTTTTCTTCAATGGCTTCATTATATTGTTCCTTTAACAAGAGTATGTCACAGAAGCACTTACAGGAAAAGTGTTTCGGATCTAACAGGGATTTTTTGACAAGACTACGTATATATCTGCGTAAACAAATGCTGATAATGCCCGCAAAGTAAATCAACCGTGTAAAGCTACGATTGTCCGCTAGAGAGCGTTAGAGGTTTGGAGCAAAAGAAATACAGTACAGGAAGCCGCTGCATCGGCTTTCGCAACCATCAAACACACTCCATGTGGGCGAATTTAATGGCACTTCAATTACACTCTTGAAATTACTGGCAGTTACCGGTACCGTATACCGGGTATACGGCAGTTGACATCGTGCACATGAAGTGCGCTTTTGAATTCGCAGATTGCTCTGAATATCTTTTGCACTGAGTGAGTATTGTGATTCTCCCTTCTGGTTTACTCAATTTCTATAAAATCCTCACTTACGTTAGTTAATACATATCTTCTGAGCTATTTGCTACACGGTAGAGTTGCTTTGCTGATTTTGTGAATATTGTCACATATATTCAAATATATAATTTGAGTAACAAATGGAAATTCGGACAGAAACAGCGAGACCCATAAAGAGGAAGACTGGGCTATGTTTATCTAATTCCAACCATGTAATACAATCTAGCGGACAAATGCAGCCTTTCACGGTTGAATTACTTTGGAGGAATTATCAGTATTGGGATAGGAATATATGTACAAAGTATTGTCAAAAAAATTGCTGTTCGAACCGAAACACTTCCCTTGTTAGTTCATATTAACATATATTGTAAGTTCTCAGGTCAATTTGTTGCTCGGAACAAAATATTCCATGAGTGCCCGTTTTTGGCGCCACTTGTTTTGTATCAGGAACTTAGCGTCCAACATAACTGAAACTAGAACGACGATCTCTCTTATAGCACTGGGAAGGGGGGGAATTCAGGAAAGGCCCGGAAAATGATGGAGGATTGAAGACAGGAAGGACATCCGATTTTAAGAGTTTTGCTAGAACCACATATGATTGGTCGTCTAAATGAAGCCTCAGAAAATGCTGTGGCATACCCATAGGCGACGCTCAGTGGTTTCGTCCGATTTCTGTGAAAAATGAGTGAAGAACTCGTTTCAAGAAGTTAGTCCATGTGAACCTCAGATAAAAATCAGTAAAGATCATGACGGTGAATGTAACAGAAATCGACATTGCAGACCTGATGGAAAGAAGAGAGTTTGACATCCTGTGCGTGCGAGAGACGAGATGGATAGGAAAAAATTCAATAGAGCTGGGAGGCAGTCACACGTTTTGTATAGTGGAGAAAATGAACATGAGAAAACAGTGAAGGCGTAGAGCTTCCAAAGAAACTTAAAGATACTGTAGTAAGTGTGAACAGAAGGAACGGTAGAGTGATGAGTATCAGGTGATGCGCATGAGTGAAATGGCCAATGTAGTGTGCGCGTATGCTGCGCAAGTCGGCCGCGCGCGAGAAGAAAAGGTCTAATCCTGAGCACAATTGGACAATGAAATTCGCAGTGTACGCTCAGAAGAAAGAGTAATTGTGGGCGTTGACTTGAATTAACATGTAGGAACAAGAAGAGGACGCTTTCAGAGAATTCATGTTGGAGATTTGCAACGCCATTTGATCTGGCGATCCGCAACGAATACTTATAGAGGGAGAAGAGTTTTGTATTTTACAAGAATACCGGAAAAGAAAGTCAAATGAATTTTAATTTTTGGCAAAATTTTAATTATATGATGATCTGCAAAGTAATAAATAGTAAAAGCGTTACCCTTAAAACACAAAGTAGTGACTGCGGACTGTAATTTGTTAGTAGAAATTGTTTTGAAAGTGTAACGTCAACCGCGGGAAATTAAAATGTTATAATTAGAAGGATAATATTTTTGTTATATATATATATATATATATCTGCTGTGAATAAAAGAGAGTGGCGATCACAGTGAGGGTCTCGGCTCTCTTCTCCCAACCCGTCTGGTCAGCGTGGAAGCAGTAGGGACTAAGTCCTCCCTTCGGGGATAGGATATATATATATATATATATATATATATATATATATATATATAGTGAGTGTCAAAACTTCCGGAACGGCTATATATCTCGCTTAAAATGCATTGTTTTTAAAACGTGCAAGTAAAAAGTTGCAGGATATGAACAGAACTATCGGATGCCCGTGTCAGTCAAAATGTATGCGTCCCTGTGTGTTCCCCAAGGGGTAAACCTTGGATTTTTCAAATGAGAACCCCCATTTATGATTCACAATTCTGTATCGACGGAATAAACGAAAGTAGAATCGATACTGCTCAAAGCTGTACGATGTGAATCTCAGGCCCCACAGGGCCGCAAACAGTAACAGCATAAGAAGTATCGAAAGGTCTGGACCGGTTAAATATCTCTGTTAGAAAGCGTTGTTCCGCAAACGTGAAACTGAAGAGTTGCAGGAAATCAACAGAACGATCGGAAAGGCGATACAGCCAAAATATATGCGGCCCTGTGTGGGCCCCACGGGGCTCAACTTTGATTTTGCAAATGAGATTCCCCATTTGGTATTCAAAAGTCGGTGTCTACGGAAACAATGAAATCAGAATCTGTACTACTCAAAGCTGTAGGATGTGAATCCCACGCCCTAAAGGTCCCGAGAGAGCATGAGAGTGAGAAACGTTCTAAGCGTCGGAATGGCTAAATATCTCGATTAGAATGCGTTTTTCTGAAAAAGTTAAAGATACAAAGGTTGCAGGAAATCAACAGGATTAATGGACTGGTGGGAAAAGGAAAATGTTGAGGTGGGCCCCAGGGAACCGAACTGTCATTTTGCAAATGGAAGCCCCTGCACCAACAAGGTGTACGTGGATTAACCATGGAGGTGTTCTGCAAAACTTATTCGGAGTCGCGAAATCCTGTAGTGTCTAACATCTATAGAATTAGTTGTAATGAAAACCTACTGCAAAAGTAATTCAGAGGGCATCAACAGATTACGATTGTTTAGAAACCTACTCCGATTATTTGAATGGTAGCCATTCTGAATCATTGTAGAATTTATTTCTACTGCAAAAAACATACACCCTATAAAAATACTGCACACAAAGTCACACTAGTGTTCATGGGTCTTATAGGGGAGAAGGCAATTGCAATTTTAGAACGCTTGTACAAAAACAACAACCGAGTATTGTTTACTACAGACCTCTCAACATCTGGCGTTGTGTTGACGTGATGTGGCGTATGAGATAGTTGACGCTTGGAGCAATACAGTAACATACTAGATACAGTCACTGACGTTTGCTGTATAGTGTGTATCGTGCTGCGTGTGAGACGTTTCTACGAATAAGTGGGCACTGTGCTAACATTAGATTGGTGTTGAAGTAAGGTAGTAGTACAGTCTAAGTGTTAAAATATCAAACTCGTTTATTCTACCTATTGAGTGCAGAGTAAAAATATCGATTGAAAACTGTGCAACTATAAAACCTTTGACAATATCAGATCTGTATCCAGTTCTTAATGTTTACTCTATTTGTGTGTTATGTTCCTCATCATTATTAGTGTTCAACTGATATCCATTCGTCCCGATCGTACGCCTTTGTTTCTGTGGCAGCATTCATGTTCTTCCTTCACGCTGTCAAGGTTTCGATTCACTTAATTCCTCGTCCTCTTGTGTTCTGAACAGGTTCTTCCACTGCATTCTGTTATGCACAATGAATTTAACCTTAAGAGACAGAGTCACTATTCGGATGATGAGAGGTTATGGTGATATAGTCAGATCGTAACAGGACGTTGTAAACTTATTTAATGCTACATTTCCTGAACACCCTCCTTGTTTGAAAATCTACCGTTTATCGGACTCTTGATCGATTTAACGCATGGGTTTAATTAAGGATAAACCAAGATCAGGACAACCCAATAGTGCGACGAATCTTGAGAAAGCTTTAGACGTTTTACAATCACTTATGGAAACTTCACACACGCAACTCTAAAAACTTGCTGAAACACATGGTGTAAATACAAACTCCGTTCATAGGATATTGAAAAAGTACGATTACCATCCTTAGGAAATGATTTTCGTTCAACAGTTAACAGAAGATGACTGTGATAGAAGGGTTGAGTTCTGTGATACAATGATGAACAGATTTGATGCTAATCGCCAATTCTTCTACTGGACCTGCTTTTCTGACAAAGCGACCTTGGAATTAAACGTTTGCGATATTAGGCGGACGCTGGTATAGAGATTGTCGCACACATTATCCCGAGAAGGTAAATGTTTTGGCTGGAATATTGTGCAGCCACATTTTAGGACCGTTTTTCATTGATGTAAACTTAACTGCAGATAAATATTTTAACCTACTTCGAGACAAAATAATACCAGCTAATCAGCATTTGGTAAGAGCAGCGTTTCCTAATATTTGGTATCAACAAGATAGTGCCCCGGCACATTTCAGTTATAATGTTTAAAATTACCTCAATCACACGTTTGCCAATCAAGTGATTGGTAGGAGAGGTGCCATAGAATGGCCACCTATGTCGACTGATCTGTCTCCGCTTGACCTTTTCTACTGGGGATATCTAAAAAGCAAAGCGTATGAACAGAAACCTGATAATATTGAACAACTGAAGGAGAGAATATTAAATATTTTGAACTCAATTACACCAGATATGTTAGCTGCCGTTATAGATGAGTTTTATTCACGTCTTGGTCATTGTCAAGTCGCAGAAGGACATCAATTCGAACACCGGATTAAATAGTACGTTGTTTCCAATGTAAACACCACATCTGCCACAGACAGGGTTTGTAAGTCGAAAAATACTAAGGGAGTGACGAACCTTATGGTCTCTGTCTCTGTAGTGACATCTTGTACAGCAGATGCTGCACGTAGGCACAGCCAAAGGATATGAGGTGCATTTTACAGGAACACTGTTGTTGATACCCGCAGACGTTCGTCCCACTTAGGCTTGTATAGCAACTCATTCTGCAGTTGTGAGACATAACAGGATTTTGCGACGTCGCATTCATTTTTGACAACCCCAATGGACAATGCCCTAATGTGGTTGACGTCGTGTGATTCATGTAGTTTGTGTTCTCGGGGTTCAGGCAACGCACTTCAAACCTTCAATACTGTTTGGATCTCTAATTCTCTGTTCGGCAATGTAGTACAGTCGATAGGACGCTGGATTTGTAACGTATCAACTTGAGTTCAAATTTTACTCATGGTTTTCGTCTTCATTTCTCTTTCTCCCAGTATTCCTGAACACAAAATGGTTGCTGTATTGTATTAGCCACGTACTGGCAATGTCCAGAATGCTTTGGTTGCTTTCCGTTGTACAGGAAAGGTTGCGAAACGTTTTCAGAATGGTGTCCTGTACCAAAAATGCAGTATCTGCTTTCAGGACTTGCGTCTTTAATTGCCAATAAGTTTCGCAGGATTTCATTTTGCAAATTACGAGTTCTGGGACTTGTCATCATTAACCTACTGTTGAGCACTCTAGGACCCATCATACAAAAACCCAACAGAACTGAACAGGACATATTCACATTTTGCGTGCAGTACAACTTCCAGTTACAAGTGTAGGCCACCACTTGCAAACTCATATTGGGGCCCTATGGGGCCACACAGGGCACTATCAATTTTGCTTGTCCCGCCCGTCCGATACGTTGCTTGATATCCTGCAACTTTTGTATATTTCATGTTTTTCAGACAAACGCATTCTAACCGAGATATTTCGCCGTGCCGGAACTTTTAAAACCTCTCACGCTGATACGCTTTTCGTCCCTGTATGGCCTCGGAATCATATCCTACTGCTTTCAGCAGTACAGATTCTGATTTCGTTTTTTTCGTAGATGCCGAATCTGGCATCGCACATAGGGACTCTCATTTGCAAAATCAAAGCTGGGTCCCGTGGGGCCCACACAGGGCCGCATACATTTTGGCTCGCATGCCTTTCCGATCGTTCTGTTGATTTGTTGTAACTCTTAAGTATAACGTTTGCGAAACAACACATTCTAACCGAGATATTTAACAGGTCCACACCATTCGACACTTCTTACGCTGATACTGTTTGCGGTCGTGTGGGGCCTGGAACTCACATCCTACAGCTTTGAGTAGTATGGATTCTGATTTCGTTTATTCCGTCAATACAGAATTTTGAATAATAAATGGGGGTTCTCATTTGAAAAATCAAAGTTGAGCCCGTGGGACCCACACAGAGTCGCACATATCTTGACTGGCACGCCTCTCCGATCGTTCTGATGATTTCATGCAACTCTTCAGTTTCAAGTTTGCGGAACAGCGCTTTCTAACCGAGATATTTAACCGGTCCAGACTTTTCGTCACTTCTTACGATGAGTGCTGTTTGCGGCCCTGTGGGTCCTGGGACTCACATCCTACAGCTTTGAGCAGTACCGATTCTGATTTCGTTTATTCCGTCGATAACGAATTTTGAAAAATAAATCAAATCAAAGTTGGGCCTCGTGGGGCCCACACAGGGAAGCGTGCATTTTTACTGACACGAGCATCCGATAGTTATGTTTATGTCCTGCAACTTTTTACTTGCACGTTTTCAGAACAACGCATTTTAAGCGAGATATATAGCCGTTCCGGAATTTTTGACACGCACTGTATATATATCTATATATATTCTGTGTAAACATACTTGAAGATCTCTGTATACGTTTCATGATGCATGGAGCTGATTGTTTATTGTTTCATGTTCCATTATATGTGTAGTTCGGATTTTGCCTGCATTTTTGGTGATCCCAGGTGATGCTAATTGTTTTCTGGATGGAAATGCTGTATATTCTATTTGTATTCCTGTAGTCCTTTGCTGATTATCTCAAGTTAAGTACAGCATACTGATATATAATAAAGCAGAGGAAACGCGTTTGATGAATTAATTAATTTAATTATGTTTTAGTAAGTATGTATCGGTTGGGCGCTCTTATAGTTTAATAGGAACGAACTGTTCTGTTTTATCTCTGCTCGACTTTAGTTTACTTTCCGTAGCAGATGGCGCAGCCCAGGGTTTCGAACCTTCTCTCCTAGGTTCAACTGCAGCAACAGTTATTTGGGACCTATTAATAATGAATTGGTGAAGAAAGCGCAATCAGAACATGGTGAATCTGACATAGACTCTGATCTACGAATGTTGCTTAATCCGCAAGTTTCCCAGTAGAATACACCATTAATAAAATATGCAATTTGTGAACGAATTTGCATTTGTTTTGAAATTGATTCGGAAACTTCCATTAGTGTCGCTGGTTACGGAGCGTTTCAGCGTTATTTTAGTCATATAAAGTTGCAGCAATCAAATTGTTCCTTCTGGAGTGTTTTCAAAACTTTATTAACACTCATTGGTGAAATCATGCTAAAAGTGCAAGCTGATTGTATTGAGAAAAGATTATCGTTAGTAGAGATCTTGGAGAAGTAGGTGTTCGTGTTGAAAACTGGCTTGATACTGCCCAGAATAGAATACAATGGCGAACGTTTGTTACTGCGGCGATGAACTAGCGAGTTCCATAAGCCATAGAGTTAGTTTTTAAATTGCATCAAATACCTTTCGTCGTCCGGTACTCGGTCGGCTGGATTGATGGTTTGTAACCAGATTGGTGGACAATTGTTTTTGCCAATTCGTATTTACCACAGACGAATAAAGTATTTGTCATTGTTAGCAATACTATAGACTTGGAAACAAGAATTTTACAGCAATTTGAAGCAGTGTTCAAAGGTGATATCTCCAAACATATCGTTAGTTATGCCATACATCTCACAGTTAGACCAGACGCCATTCCTATTTTTAGAAAAAAACTTATACTATTCGTTTTCATATTCGGGATATAATTAGGAAAACATAAGGACCAGGGAGTGAATTCTCCGGTGGATTGGGCTACGCCGTTATTTTTATGAAAGAAAAATCTAATGACATTCGCCTTTGTTTAGATCTTAACCAAACTTTAAATAAGGTAATAGATAAAGTATTTACCGTTTTCCAAAAATCTTGTATGTCATTAATTCGTTGCATAGGGCTCATTCTTTTACATTACTTGACATAAGACAGGAATACTTAAAACTGCAAGTTCATCCTTCCTCTCACAAATTCTTAGAGATTTCAACAAATTGGGGAATACACCAACATTACCCTATAGCTTTAAGGCGCAGTTGTGCTGCCCAAGTATTTCAGCAATTTATCGCCAAACTTACTAAATGCTTGGCAGGAGTAATTGGCTACTTGGATGATGTTTTGGAAATATACAGAGAATGACGAGGAATGTTTGTGAGGGTTCAGATGGTTTTGAGAAGATTTGAGAAGCAAATATGAGAGTACCCAAAAAGAGTTGTTATTATACTTCAAAAACAAAATCACTTATCTAGGCCATGAGTATCATCTAAAGGTGTCAATATTGCACCAGGTAAGTTGCAACCAATTTCTGATTGTCAGTCGCCTTCGTCCACACAACTGCTTAAATTATTTTTGGAATGGTAGCCTCTAACCACCGTCATGTTCCTTCCTTATCAGCCAAGCCTCCAGAACTCTATAAGATTTTTAAGAAAGGTGTTACAGGGGAATGATCTGAGAAGCAAGAAAATTATTTCGGTTAGTTAAGGAATTAATATTTAATGCTCAAATATTACGTCTATTCAATACAGATGCGGACATAGTTGTTATGGGCGATGCATGCCAGACTGGAGTAGGAGCTGTTTTGCTTAACGTAATCAGCGGTAAATCACACACGATAACTTGTGCTTAGGCAACCTTAACTAAAGCCGAGCAGCAATGCTCTCAGTTTGAGCGTAAACTGGTTGGAGTATTATTGGCCATGAAAAAGTTTCATACGTACGTATATGGAAGGTCGTTTAAAATATTAACTGAATCCCTGCCCGTCAAATTAATTTTGTATGGTAAAGAAATTAAAAACACGCAGCTCCGATACTTCAACGCTGGGCACTTCTGATGGCGAGCTATGTTTTTCACATTACTCGGGACAAGCTAGTTGAGCTGGCTGACTTTTTATCTCGTTTTCCGTTGCAACAAGAGACAGGTGATAATGATGTCTCACAGCAATATGTTTTACAAGTTACAGATGATCCATTATTGTAAGAGAATGTAAGTAATGCCACAGCACAAGATTTCGTTTTACAGAGAAATAAATTATGAGTGCATCATGGCTGGCCACTACATTCTGGTACAGAGTATAGATTAAACCGTGCCAATAGACATAGAATAACAGGTTCTATGATTGTCTATGGAAAGATAATTGTATCATAATACTAAAAATTTGCATAAATTATATTTGCAAATACTACGTGATCAGCACACTGGTAGAAAGATGATGATATACTTAAACAAGGATTCGGTTTGATGACCAAGATTGAACACGATTTAGATGGATTTGTTAGGAATTTTCAACCACGTGTACAAATAAAAAATATAGCTCCAAAAAGAACTTCAAATCATGACCTAAAACAGTTTCAGAGAGTTCACGCCGATTTTGGCCATTAGAAAGTCTTCAATTTTACTCATTGTATAGACAGTTTCTCAAACTTAATAGCAGTATGACATGTAAATTCAACCATCACGGATGAAGTTTGTCCTAGTTTAGATGAATTGTTTAATAAGTTTGGATATTCTGCAACTCTTGTCATGGATAATTCCCCCGTTTTTCGGGTTAATTATTCGAACGTTATGTGCAAAAAAGGAATCAACTTAATATACTCTCCGCCTAGGCACCCTACTAGCATTAGTCTTTTAGAAAAAGTAGTGCAAATCGTAAAGGAATCCCTTAATATCTAGAAAATAATTATAGGGTTCCAGAAACATTATTTAAAAGTTGTTTACAAAAGATCGGTTATTCTCATAGCTGTATGCATAGACGTGACTCAGATAGGTCGTCTAACCATTTACTTTTTAATACAATCAGTGTACACATTATTCCTTAAAATGGCAAAGACAACCTTAACTAAAAGCATCAGAAGACTGTCGAAATCGAAATGAAATTGGTTTCAGAGATATGTGAGTTTCGAACCATAACGATAAAATACCTTCATTTATTCCTGGAAGAAACATCAAGCAGAATGTTGCTAACACCTTTCTAGTCAGTGTAGATGGTAAACACCGAGTGTGTCATAAGTTTCAATTATATGTTAATATAAATTCTCTACTTTCTACATCTATGCCTAACCACGAATGGATAACCACGTTATTGGAACCATTCCAGTCTACGAAAAACTACACACCAAGACTCTGAAAATGTAATAACTTCATCTATGCAAGATATCGTCACCACATAAGGCTCATTTGTTATGGAAGGGAGGAGATGCTGGCAAGGTGTAAATTCAATGACGGGAAATTAAAATGTAATTAGGAAAAGGAAAGTATTCTTTCTGTTATTGGTATATATATATATATATATTCCTTGTAAATATATTTCACAATCTCTTTATACTTCATGTTGTATGGAACTGTTTATTGTTGCATATTTCATTATACGTGAAGTTCGGATTTTGCCTGCACGTTTGGTGAATAATTCGATTTAATGAGGTTTCGAGTAAGTATGTATATGTTGGGCACAATTAAAACTTAATAGGTACTAACTGTCCTGTTTTATCTCGACTGGAGCTTAGTTTACTTAAAGTAGCAGAATTAACAAGAGGGCGCGAAATGCAGAGCCCAAAATTAGATGGCGGACACTAAAGAAGAGAAGCTACAAGAAAAATTGTTCAGATAAATTTTTGTGGAAAGAAAGAAATCCTCCGTAGCAGCATGCACAAAAATGGCAGGAAGTAAACAGTAGGATCATACTAATAAGTTTTGTAGAACTTCAGGTAAATAGACGTTCTGGTGGAATGAGGAAATACAAGAAGCTATTAAAGCGAGGAAGCAAGCAAAAATTAAATGGGATGCTTCAGGAAGGAAATATAATAAATGTAACGTCAAAGCGTCTATTAAGGAACCAATTAAAGCACAAGCCTCGGATGAACAGAATATCGAAATTACGATTCTCATAACCAAACGATCCGCATATCATTTGTAATATGAAAGTTAGTAGAAAACATATTCTGTTATCGTAAATTGATATTCAAACTTGATTATTGAAAAAAGGTATTATTAATGTACATAGTCCTTATTTATCACTTTCGAAAACAAGACAATTTTTCAAGTTTGCGTTCAGAAATCACTTCTTATTTGCCTTCACAATGTGGGTGAAGTATATGTCATTTTTGTACCAGGAATGGAAAGAAAAAAGAGAGTGACGGCCTGATTGAGTTACATTCATGTGACCTGGAACGCAACCATCGAACTTAGTGATAGAACTGTTTTTAGTCACTTTTCAACTGTCGCCCTATGTGTCTAGAAAGTGTTCGCTATATCGTATACTGATATCTATCAATATAGGGAATGTCCATATTGTGTGGTAACAATCCATACTTGGAAGACATTGATAGACGTAGGGAACGTGGTAGATGTTGGCAGTCTCTACCTCTGTTCCTTATTTTTTTTTCAAAATCATTAACGATATGTGCTAATTATCAATTGCATATTCTCTATACACTTGTCGAATGTTACAGTAAGCTACGACCGCATCACTTCCTTTATCGAACTCAAAAAGTAAACAGTGCTTGATGATCTACTTATCGATCATAATTTCACCGATGCATTTCACCGTCTCTATCTGCTCGTCCACACTCACTGCCTGTACTTATGGCTGCTTTCGTGCTCTTCCGATTACGTGGCTATATTAAGCATTAGTAACACCATATGTGGCGTTGGTGCTCCGCTAACCTGTTACATGCTTGAATGGGTAAACCTTTTGCACTAAACGCATAAATAAAACAGGACTCAATTGAAGACCTGAAAAACATGAAATTGAAGACCTCCCAGGTAAAGTTTTGTCGTATTTTCATTTATTCTGTTCGTTGCCATCTACGTTCCAATGGATGTGCACTTGCATAATATTACATCCTAACTCCAGTTTAAAAAAAAACTTTTCTTCAATACAAAATTATTTCAATTACACAATTGTTTCCAAGTATATAGTATATGACTAAGAATCGAAAATAGTTAATTGGTTCAAACCCACCTCTTCCTTTGTCTTTGGGTCTAAAGATGTATCGGCTAATTTATGTAATATTATTCCAGTGC
Source organism: Lepisma saccharinum (assembly GCA_022664845.1). Taxonomy (NCBI): domain Eukaryota; kingdom Metazoa; phylum Arthropoda; class Insecta; order Zygentoma; family Lepismatidae; genus Lepisma; species Lepisma saccharinum. The sequence goes on along the minus strand of JAGDQP010036067.1, from coordinate 3,841 downwards.
GTTTTGCCTGAAAAGAAAATAGAACTATTTGTATAGGATTACATAATACGACGACAACTCATTTATACACAATTTCCTTAGTTAGTTAATTAATTAAATAAAACTCAGAAACAAGAAATTTCGTATTTACAATAAACCAATATGCATACTAAACAATGTGAACGAATTGTTAATTGTTTTTTTTCTAATGCCAGTTACAGTGTTTTTTTCTATTATGATTTGTAGTAGTAAGAAAGAAATAGATTTACAAAACAATTTTAATTTAGTTTAATCTCTAATTCATTTTTTTATATTTTTTTATATTATTAATATCAAATCTTAATAATTTATGGACATAGGAAACCATTTATTAATCTATTTTTCATCATAAAATATGCGTATTTTCTTATGTAATAATCCTTCATTAAATACTTCTGCTTTCTAAATATTGTTATTGAAGTTATTATTCCAGGTAATAGTTAGAAAAAAGCGGACGATGATTGCTTTAAATAAGGACATTATTTAAAACTTACAAAAAGTGTAAATTTCGAAATGTCCCCAAAATGTACTACATTTGCAACATCATCAATTTTCCACCGGCTTCGCGATCTTGATAACATGGCGCCAAAACTGTTCTTTCAAAATATCTTGGTTCCGTTTGGACTCTTTTGCAAAAGTGGGTATTTTAAAAAGCACTAAATTTGCTCCAATTAATATTTTATATATTTGTTCGTAGAACCAATAGTTTCGATAAAATTTCCCCAAGAAAGTAAGATATCCTTTCCTACGGGAAGTATCCCCTTTGCTTATTACTTCACTGAATAGGCGTTGATAAGGGTATAAATCTTCCCATAACTTTCTTTTTTGTTTGCTCCATACCACATGTAAAGGGGTTTTGTGAGATTATTGGACATAGTTTCAAGGTCACTTACATTGTAACTATAGGACATCACATGGATATATATTTTTAAGATTAGCCACTTTTTCGAAGTGATTTTATCAGAGCTTAATACACAAGGATTTATTTTGCCTCTTGCCTTCGGTAGCGAATGTTCTTTACGATACCTTGGTTCCAGTTTGAACATGTCTGCAGTTTTTCTAGGGAGAACACGCAGAAAAATGTTGCTCAAAATGACCAAAACATAGCTATTGACTACATCATTTATCCAATATAGCATCAACCAAATGCTCGGTCACTAGCACTAAAAAATAGTTGACTCTTTTATGGTCAGTTCAGTCAAGTATTTGGTCAGAAATGCTAAAAAGTCTGAAAGTTATATTTATTTATTTTTTACTGACCAAACTTTGTCTGCACCATAATGATATTTGATATTTGGTTAAGCCAAAAAAAATATTTGGTGGCTACGAATAAAATATCTTGTTGTAGCAGGCTCCACCTAGGATGTACCGGATCTGATACCTGCTCACATTCGGGGACCCGGCCGCGAATTTTGGATTTGTGTGGCAACGCGTAATCGGGGGCGGAACTCAGTTGAAGAAGCAATAAGATGACATTATTCAACTCTATTACATACAGTGTCGAGAAGAATGTAAAATCCGTTGAACGTTTCCCTTTATGGAACCTGAAACATTGTTCCACAATAGAAGAATATAAATTAGTCTGTCAACTTTTCTAGTGTGAATATTGTAATATTTCTACTTTAGTTTGTAGTCGCACTGGAAATTTAACACATTTCGCAGTAATACTTCAACCATTTTGAGAGTTCATCATCCTTCACCATTCAAAGCAAAAAAATGCGACGATTTATTAAAACAATATCGGTAGCTAAGTCAACTTGTTTGTCAGTCTGTGTGTGTGTCAATCAACCTTCATTTGTTGTGCTATCGTAACATGTTTATTTCTTTGCAAATGTATTGTATGCTTTAGATAGTATTTCATATCATTGCTGTTATTTTAATTTTGAGTAATTTCTGTAGGTGATATCTTCATTAATTATAGTACTTCATACCAGGTATTGTAGGAAGGTGGAGAAATATATCAGTTTAGCAACTTTTGCCACAGAGCACTGGAAACATCTGCGAATGACTAATTTGTCATCTATAACTTCTAAACACTTAAATGTGTACAAAATACCTAAAACTGTTTATAAAATGAGAGGGCTTACCCGATACGTAGATGCAAAGAACCCATCGTTAATTCATTATATATAAACTATTAGTTTTATATGGTGTTAAAGGTACTCAAAATGTTAGTTGCATTGTTTCGGATGCATATAGTCTAAAATACTGTTTAAACGCAGGGGAGGTGTGATGCAAAAGACACAATGTAGACGGCAGTAGGTACGCAGTCATTCGATTATTACTTCCTGTTTTCGGTTCAGGTTCTGCATTGTGTGGATCCGAACACTATTTGAAAAAAAAATAGTTACGTTATAGAAGAACCATTTTCTACCATAAGCAATCTAAAATATATTATTTCTAACATCTTGCCTTGGGCAATGCTCATGTAGCTAATATAGGGACTGAGCCCTTTTAAGGGTTCGGACAAGTGCATTATACTTGATTCTATGTGATAGGAAGGTCATTGTTGATTATACCTGCTCCACGTATATAAAATTCGAATGCATGCAATACAAACTCAAGGGGTGATTGTGGCCTCTGGATATATTACCCCTTGATTGTACATCATATTCTGCACTGTACGTGTCCGAACGCTATATTAGAAAAGCAGCTATAATATAGTGTGACTGTCCTATACTTCAGGTAAAATATACTAGGGGCACTTATCGTAATTCTTCTTCTAATAAAAAATACTCACTCACGGTGTCCAGCGAGGAGTACCAAAAACATCCCAAAGATCTCCCCGTTTTCTAGATCGATGGCAACTCTTTCATTCAATAAACTAGTTCATTGACGAATTGACAAAAGCAGGCGGCTGGAAATAATAGATTTTGCACGTTCGGATGCATTCAGTGCAGAACCAGACGTACAAATAAGGAGTGATGTGAAGCCAAAGGACATATAGAAGGCAGTTATGTTCTTGTACTCACATTACCCCCTGATTTTGGATCACATTACAAAATGAAATATAATTGGAAACTGTGTTAATTAGCATGAAAGAACAGTAAATGTGGACTACTTTGAGTGACAGCAGAGTTCAGCAGTGACGTAGAGGGTGGATGGCCAAGGAACGTGGATTGACACGAAATGTTATGTAGCTCAAGTCAGGGGAAAGTAAAGTATATAGGCAATGCGTTATAATGTAAAAAATTGGTACTAACTTGTAAGAGAATATGAAAGAAAACAACATTACCACTAACCCACGTCCCCCTACTTGGCACTATTATGCGATTTTGTTTGAAATTCGACAATCTGGCATGAAGCAAACAGCTTGTCACACCGTTGCATCGGCGATGATGAATTGAACTACTTTACAGCGCAATAATGCAATAACTGGTCAGGATGTTGCCCTCATAATAAGGGAAGTGAATAAGACGATGTGCTAAATGGAGAAAGTAATAACAGAAAGGGTATAATTCTTCGATTGGCACACAGGTAAAGATAAGGACAAAGTAACTGGTATATTATCACCGATAATGTAATTAATGACTACAGAAAATAATTGAATCGCGTCTCGCGGAATAAATGCCAAGTTTAGTACGTTTCGTGGCGAAAAGGAAGAAAAACTTGGAAGAAGTAACTATTCTTCAATATTGCCTATACATTATGTATGATTAATTTCATACGCTATATCGGCATTCCTCAACCTTTTTCTTCCTGTGATCTCTTTTACTATAACTTCTATCGGCGACCCACAAACACATGGCATTTCAAAATATAACAGTTTATTTACTGTATTTGATAATAAATATCCTAATTATGTTACCCAAAAACTACTAAA
>JAGDQP010036066.1:0-19241 GCA_022664845.1 Lepisma saccharinum | reverse complement strand
TAAAATGGTATTGTTTTTGTTTCGATTTAATTTGGTACTTGGAGCATAGTTCATCTATTCAAATTATGTTTATCTTGTTTTATCTCAACTTAAATCACATGTATTTGTCATGTTAGCTTCAACGCGTGTCATGATTCATAACGCCGTCCCCAAGTTTGTATTGATTTCTTTGTTACAATTATAATGTTAAATTATGTAATTCCGATAGTAACAAGTCCTACAATAAATGTACTTTAATTGTTATTTTAAATTTCTCGTTTATAACCAATCATGTGTTCGATTCCGACTTGCATATAATTCCAACATTTGCTCCGCGAATAATGATTTTAATTTCGATACAACTACTTATGTATGGAAAGGCCCACATCTACACCTCGAAATATTCCCTATAATTTACGCTCGAGAAATATTGCATTAGACACACAGTTAGAATTAAATCAGCCATAGCCAGAACTTTCTCCAGTCAGGTCAATAACATTCATCGATTCCGAACTTTCTCCCAATAATTCAGACTCAGAATCCAATTGTACAGACTCGGGTTCAGATTCAGATCACAACATGGCTACTCAAGATCCACCACTTGTAGTTTTACAATCACATTATCCACTCCCCAGATTCAACGCGAAAACGGATAATATTTAATCTTTTTTGAGATCATTCGATGATTTAGCCAAAAACACATATGAATTCTCAGACGAGAAATGTAAACAGAGCTTACCGTCGTTCTTCTCCGGTAAATCGAGAGACTACATTGAGGTGTTAATCAAACGTCATGCATTAAATACTTGTACATGTGCTGAATTCAAAAATAAATTAATTTCACACTTTCGTAAACCAGGACCAAAATCAGAAATTGGTGTACTTCTTCGCGAACGACAACAGCGTCCACGTGAGTCAGTTACTTCATATGTGTTAGACATGGAATCATTAATTTTGAAATGAGAACAAGACATACCGACAGAAACAGCCTTAGATTTGATAGTTCAAGGACTACGGCCTTATTACATACATAAACTTGCAAGCACGGTATTTCAATCAATTTCAGAATTACTGCAAGAATTAGTAGTACTTGAAGCAGGTAGATATAGAGTACAAAAACGAATTCGTGCTATAAGCAACAAAAATCATTAACACAAACGTAGGCAACGGTATTCTTCAAATTCTTCATTACCGTCTACAACTAGTACAACTTCGTCAACATATAGTTCAGATTCCGAACCAGAACAACCTACCTCCCGTCCCGTCAAAATCAAACACGAACCTTCTTCGGACGAAATGCAAACACTTAATGCAAAATTCGACAAATGTAATTTGCAGGTAAATGTACGATCTCAATCTTCTAAAATTAGACCGCCGCGACGACAGTTCCAAACCAACAGAACCTCAAATCGCTATAATAGAGATAGACAATTTATCCCTCCGAATAATCCACAAAATTACAGTCGAAACGGTTATAGTAACAATAGGTTCCCCAGACAATTTTATAACAACAACAGGCAACGCGACCGAAACACATACGCGAGACCACAGTACTAAACCCCGCAACAACAGCGCTATCCAAATCAATATCAACAGCGCCGAGGAAACACGTATTTCCCACAACAGCAACAACGTTATTACAGTAATCGTCAATATCCGTCTCCTCGATACAACAATCGGTACGTGAATCAAGATAGGCAACCCGCGACACATTTCGATCCTACACTTAGTCAAAACTACAACTCGTGACCACAACCAAACCGATATTATAGTTCACACGCGCAACAAGGTCAAACGTACATGACATCTAGTTCACAACCTCAATGCAATTACGGTCATTACATTTCAGGTGAACATTTAAACGACGAGCTCCAGTGACAGGCACGAAGTATGTCTCTGGCAAACGACGTCCAACGTATACAAAAACTCTTCGTACTAGATTTATCATTCACAAGTATATACCGAAAATAACAGTAGAATATCCGCGTTATAAATATGATGCATTACTCGATAGTGGCAGTCAGATCAATATTTTGTGCAAAAGTGTAGTCAAAAACAAGAAATTAATTAGATATGGTTATCTTAAACTATCAGGTATAACGCGGAACTCCATAGTACTACACGAATTCGTAGTTTTGGCAATTCAAATTGAAAATAAGATCTTCAGAGTTCTATTTTGGTTAGTAAAAGATTTTAGCCCTAAAATACTTCTTGGAAATTCATTTTTAGACGATCATAACGCATTTCTCGACTACGAAACTCATTCACTTACGTTACAACATTTTGGACGCATTCCTCCCAAAGAAAATACAGTGAAATACCCAGCAAATTGTTTTCTATCAAATTCGATTACAGAAACATTAGAGAAAAACTTGACCCATATTTTGCTACAAAAAGACGCATATTTTTGCCACCAAAATCAGTAATAAATGTTCCATTAGGTCTTTTCGAACCAAGGACAGAACATGAAATGCTACTTGAACCAAATTTTGAATTAGCTGCAAAATTACAAATTTTAGTACCACGTTCACTATTGTCAAAAGACAATATGATTCAAATCACAAATCCCACCGATTCCAAAATTGTATTACCACGACATTCAATTTTGGGAAAAGCACAGAACGTTTACGAACAAATTGACTCAGAGTGTAATTTAACAGTTACAGAGGTTACTATGACAGAAGAAGACAAACAAAATTTAGAATTAGATAGACCATTGTTCAAACGCAGTTATTTCGATATTGGAGATCAAACACCACCACATATCCGGGAACAAATTTTCCAACTTCTATATGAATACGCAGATTGTTTTGTTTTTGATGAATCACGAATTGGAAAAATTAGAAACTTTCAGTATAGAATTGTGACGAAATCAGATGTCCCTTGTTTCCGTAAATCTTACCCCGTCCCAATTGCATTGAAGGAACGTGTTAATGACCATATAAACCTTCTTTTAAAACGCGACATCATCGAGCCCTGTCATTCACCATACAACAACCCCATCATGTTCTTACTTCAGCCCAATAATAGTATCAAGCCAATCTTAGAGCTCTAAATTCGAATCTAGCCCATCATGCTACCAGCCTTGAGTCAATCTCACATATAGTCACTCGTTTATCTGGAAAAATATGGTACTCTAAGTTAGACCAGCATGGTGCATTTTTACAATGCGAATTACACCCTTTAAGCCGCAACTATACTGCTTTTAGTTTAGAAGGAATGCCGCAAATGCGATTTAAACGACTACCTCTCGGAATGTCCCAATCGCCCAGCGCGTTCCATTCAATAATGAGTAGTACCCTTTCTCATATTTCTCCCAGTAACATAGCATGTTATATAGATGACCTATTAATTGCCACGGACACACCGGAAGAAATGGTTTCCATTTTGCGCGAAATATTTCAAGCAATCAAAAATAGAGGTATGAAATTTTCCTTGCAAAAGACAGAACTTATGAAAACTCACATTGTAGCAATTTATGCAATCAAGGAATCTTGTATCTACTAAATTCTTAGATGCAGTCAAACACTTTGACAAACCCACCACTGTCAAGAAGCTTCGATCATTTTTAAGTTTATGGTCGTATCTCCGACGTTTTACTAAGAGATTCGCCGACATCTCAGCATGCTTATATGATCTTCTGAGGAAGAATCAACAATTTATCTGGACCGATAGCCACACACGCGCCTTCGAATGTCTAAAAGAAGCAATAATAACAGCTCCGATACTGAAAAACTACGATGTTAAAGATTATGCACGAGTTTATACGGACAGCAGTACAACCTCTTTTTAGGCATCCTAGAACAATGTAGCATTAAATATGACCCCAACAAAGAAACATCATGGCGTCCATGCTCTTATTTCTCATGTAAAATACCAGAAGTCGACCGCAAGAAACCGATACATGTACTTGAAATTTTGGCCGTTGCTGAAGCCCTTAAATCACTAAGTTACTATTTGTTAGGAAAACCATTCACATTACTCGTGGACTCCAAAGCAATTTCATTTTGTACACGCGCAGTTTCTCGATCGCCAAAAATTGAACGGATTTTGTCTTACCTCAATGAATTTGAATTTGAAATCAAGCATGTACGTAGTGCACAGAATAAAGCAGATATGTTACTATGCCAGAAAATTATTCATACGACGACCGCGATATTTCTAATATTGATCATGCATTACATTCCCCCCACGAAAAACAAACATCTCGAGACACGACCAATTTTAGTGAAACGCAAGCTGCATACCAGTGTACAAGTGACACTTCAATACGTCAATTTCCGGCAATTACGTCAACACTTATGAAAGACCACCTTATTAGAGACCCCACCCCAGTAGCAAATTGTAACCTTTTTCAATTTCAACTCAGTCACGCAAATTCTACTAAAAATAAGCAAATATTTGTTACAGCAGACGAACACAAAGTTCAGTGTCTTAAAAACGGAATTTGGAAAGAAACAGCGCCAATTATAGAAATGAAAGAACTACCCCACCTCCAATTATCAGATCCATACTTTGGAGATATTTACAAATATTTAAATAAAGAAATTGCAACCCCCTCTCCCAAATTAGTCCGCCAGTCAACAGCATTCAAACTTACCAATAAAATTCTCTATCGCTTACATCGCTATGCCAATCTCGATAAACTATTAGTTTGTATACCAAGTTCGTTGCGCATGAAGATTTTTGAACAACTACACAACCCCGTTCATCAAGGATTTAGCAAACCTTACGATTTATTCCAGTCACGGGTGTATCTACCAGATTTAAATCCATTTCTTCAAGACGCTCTTCGTAGATGCATACACTGCCAAGCAGCTAAGAAACCGTCTAGAAAAATAGTACCGACCCCACAACATCACCCTTCGGTTATTCAGCCATTCTCCCACATCTTCTTTGACGAGGCCGGCCCACTGACTACTTCTTACAATAACAACAAATACTTCATTGTAGTCACAGACCAAACGACACGTTTTGTCAGTAAAGCTATACCAAGTTTAGAGACTAAACACCTAATTGAATTCTTCGAAACTGAAATAATTTTGAAATTCGGTTCACCGAAAGTTTTGCATTTTGATAAATTACCAAGCCATCTGTCTCATGACTTCATAAATTATTGTACAAAACTTGATATAGAAACAAAAACATGTCAACCACAAGGCGACCGAAATATTGGATTGTCAGAGAAGAATATCGGATCAATTAAACGATCTTTACGTGCAACATGTTTACACGACAGCCGTCTCTGGGATTCATATCTCCCCTTAATTTTGTTCAACCTCAACACAACAAATTCACTCTACACATAAGTTTTCACCATTCGAACTATTACACGCATTTTAGCCAAAGTTCCCACTTGAAACATTACTCGAAGTTGCGTACACATGTCCCACCCACGCCGATCGTATTCAGTTAGTGAAGAAATTACGAGAAATCGCTCATAAACGATTAGATCAACGTTTTGAATCAGACAAAGCCAGAGTACTCAAGAATTCAACGCCGATTGAATTTCAACCAAATCAAGAAGTTTTAATTTGCAATTTGAAAATTCCGACAGGTGAATCGAAGATTTTTACGCATTACTTTCACGTACCAGGCCGCGTAGCACACTTTTTAGATAAGAACACCTATATGGTAGAATTTAAGGATGTCAAAAACCAAGCATGCCTAAGTCCTATTGATGTTTTACGTCTCAAATGTTACCTTAAGCCGAAGCAAGTGTAAACAAAAAAAAATGAATAAAAAGAATAGAAGAGCTAACGCCTTTAGAGAAAATAATAATATACAAGAAAAAGAAAAAGACGATAATTTAGCCCTCAATTTTATGTTATTTAGAGAACATTCTAGAACAACGCAAACGTAAATTTTAAGATAATAATTCGCTAAGCGATTATTTGCCAACGTAATTGTAAGATAGACCAGACAACTATACGAGTCCGGCAGTAAACGTAATTTTAAGCTTTCGTCCAGTTATGATTTAATTTCACATAATTACTCCTGAAATATTAATAAAACATCAACGAGACATTAACTCCTTTATAAGAGCTTACAATCATTATAATTCATTTCCTAGAAGTTATGCAACGTAGCATACATATATTTCGATAATTGACGATATTATACCACGAAAGGCCGCTAGCTTCCTTTAAAAATAAATAAATAAAAAAGGCATAACAATTATTTCGATTCCTTCACAAACATTCTACAAAGCTTTTAGCGATTTCATACGAATTTATCACTTCAGTATATGTACGCTTCGAGAAATCGTAAGACAAAAAAACACATTCTCCGACATTCAGTTTTATCCTTAGAATTATGCAAACATAACACCCGAACCTTCAGCCATCACGGTAATTATGACAGCAAGATAACTTGTGCAAATTAACATACAACCGTTTTTCTTTTTGAAAATAACACCTACGGTATAAATAATATAAGTATCTTACATCCTACTTTCCTCCCCACGATTCAGCTCCTCATTTCATAAGTGTACTATAACAGGCATTCCGTATCATCTTTCTTTGCGAAACGTTCACTGATACAATTCCCCGTCTTGAACATGCTCCTTATCACTTCTCGCCGACATTCTGTGTCATAACTTCCCCTCTTCTAATTTCTGTAATCAGATATTTATTTTACTTCCGCCATCGTACACCATCTTTTTTCTCTCTTTGAGAACGTGCATCTTCTACGGTTCCTTTTTCTTTCGTTTATCTATTGTACAGACATTCCATCTCCAGTCTACGTCCGTAGCAGCCATCTTTTATTTACATCATTCATAGAATCACTCTTTTCTTCCCCCTCTCCATCCTTGAAGAGTTGTAACGTAAATTTAACTCCGCCCACTTGGTTAAATATCCATGCGAAGCTACGCTTTCGTCATTTCACATACAAGTTTCACAGCCACAACTCCCCACTCCTCCTTCCTTAGATCATTCATCCTCCCCTCCACTGTTAACCTCACTTGTCAACAACCTTGTTTAATCTTTAGAACTCTTACTAACACACCCCTCCCTTCCTCCCGCGAGGAGTAACAACACATGTTTTGCGATAATATTGACACCCGACAAGACATTCTTCTATTCTCAGAACACAGCTTCTTCGTTTCCTTAGATTAGCGACAAAACATTTCTCCCACTCTCTTTTAGATTTTAGGATTTCCATAAATACTTCATTTTATTTCTCTTCCCCTCCATTTCCTTTTTTTGGATAAAAACATATTATTAGCTCCTTCATCTAGCATTTTAAAAATAACAAGGATAACTTGCAACAACATTTTGCCATTATGTATTTATCACCTTATGCAATTCGATTTGACTATAATGCATATATTACGAGATTTATTTCCACGATGATGATTTATTTAATTATATAGAGGAACAAAGTTAGGATAACGATTTAATAGAGCTTTCATTCCTCGTTCATTTGCACGATATATGACACAAAACTTCAAGTTTTGACTTCCGATTTTGACTTCCGTTCTTAGATTTCTTAGATTTTATATTAATTATAATAATTTTACGAGAGACATAATTCTCCATAAGAACAATCCAACCGAACTTACCATTTTAGTGTTTTATTATTCATCGATACTTTATTTACTAGTTAATATTGTATTATATATAGCTCCAAATACTAGATTATATTGGATTCATATACCATTTTTTAGAGTTAGCAACTTATACCTTTTGCCATTTGATTCTATTATTACATTTATCCCTAGTTCATTTAAGTTCATACATTTACTTGTTTATCATTTACTCCATTTTTGTTTTAATTATTTTGTTTATTCTTTCATTATTAATTCATTTAACCCCTCCAAATAAGTTCTATATTTCAACCTTCCGATATGTACTACCGACAAGGAGATTTATGGACTAATTCCACACTGCAAAAAAGCACGAAATTTCCACCAGTTTACATCTGCAGCCAACGCCATCTTTAAAATTTCAACTACAGCTGCAACATGCATCCAGCGCATTACATCCAGTAATTTCACCTACTGAAGATACAGTTATTCTCTCCAGAAATACTTCTCCAAGAGATCACCCCTTACAACATCGCCAGCTACAGCTGTAAGAATTTCATCAACTTTTACATCGTTTACTATGGATCATTCTACAAGAAACTTCACCAGCGATGACACCCTTCAGCGATTCCTCCTCCCAAGTGTAATAAAAACACCCACCCACCCACCGACTACATCTACTAACCACCCAACCTACCCAGTGAACACCCCAGTGCGATACAAATTTCCCAATTTTAAGTGATAAGGTGATAAACAATTCCCCGAAATTGACAATTCACCGAACGCTTCCAGTGTAGTGTAAATCGCATCAAGTCTTAGTTTATAGACGCTCCAAAGTTATGAACAAACCATACAAGTGAACATTCATTTAATCGTCCACGTCCAGTGACGTCATCAAACTTGTTTTTGTCATATGTTCAGCGATAATTTCCAGAGAACATTTATACAGGCTTCAACGATAATTACTTTCATTTCTGCTCTTTTAATGAAAATATACTAAGAACTTTTGGTTGAAAATATATTTCTTCCATTATTCCATTTATTACTATTATTGAACTATTTTACAAAAAAAGGACATTCAGAAATATTCATTTACTTTCATGATTTCACATATTTATCGGACACTATATTTAAGAACAGTATAATTTCTGCATTCAATATTCCTTCCCATAGGAATTACTATGTTTATTCAGTGCATCACATGTATCTTTTTTCATCTAATTTCTTATGTATAATTCTTATATATATATATTATTATGTATTCTTGTTATTAATTGTTTAATTCTATTGTAGCAACTTACTTAGAATCTCCATCTGCAGCTTTAGATGCAGCCGAAGATTCCAATTTTAGAGCACGTGTAGTGTTATATGCCCACATTTTCATAAATTTTAATTTCAATTTTCTTATTAAATTTGATAAACAGTGTATTTCATTTCGTATAGTTTATAAGATTTCCATTGTATTAACTTTAAGATTCGTTACGACGATTATGAATCATGATATTTAGGTTTATTGTATCCAAGCTCCAAAGTATTCATTTGCGACATAGCAACGTACAGGATGTGATAGTGATATCATTTCCGTTCTCAGATTATATTTCTAAATTACGAACTGCCGTGTGATACCACGATTTAACCTTGACTCATAAGAACTTTGTAATACAATATAAAATCCCACGTGATTTCCAGACAACATGTAATGTGGACACCAAATAACGTCATTTCCAGGAAACTAACTAGACTTCACCTTGAAGACTGTGACTCGATACGTCCAAGCAAATGAACAAATTCAACCTTGAATTAGTGTAAAATTATCCCACGAGAACCAAACATAATCCTTTCTTTCTTTCGAAAACAAATATATAAAATTGAGTGTAAAACCAACGTTCGAGACCTGTCAGAGCAGAGACGCTATTAGGAACTTGAACAGATCAGACATCAGATAAGAAGCAGACATCTATTGCTAAAACTCATCTTTGAACTATCTTCGATTTGGACTTAGAATATATCAAAACTGGTTTAAACACGGTTAAGCCAAAAATTAGCGAAAAGTGACAGTTATTTATAAAGTGCATCTTCTCATCTTCAATCAACTTTAAATTCAACCTTGAAAATCACAGGTACGTTGTTGTCTCTAAAAATTGTCTAAAATGGTATTGTTTTTGTTTCGATTTAATTTGGTACTTGGAGCATCATAGTTCATCTATTCAAATTATGTTTATCTTGTTTTATCTCAACTTAAATCCCATGTATTTGTCATGTTAGCTTCAACGCGTGTCATGATTCATAACGCCGTCCCCAAGTTTGTATTGATTTCTTTGTTACAATTTTAATGTTTAATTATGTAATTCCGATAGTAACAAGTCCTACAATAAATGTATTTTAATTATTTTAAATTTCTCGTTTACAACCAAATCCATTTAAGAAGGTGGCAACCGCCTTGCATTTAGGTACCATACCGGTTACATGAATTCTTCCGTGAAGAGCTATGTTTTAGACTAAAGTAAGCTCTCGCATACGCCCTCTTAACAGTTATAACGACCCCCGAATCCAGTCCGTTATCAGTAGGTTCCGTCTTTAGAAGCTCATCAGGTCGATTAGAACTTTGAAAAGAATTCAAATAGACATCAGACTCAAGATGATAGTTCGAAAATAATGGAAAGCTACTATCGAAGAGGTCTTGTTACAAATGTGTAAGTGTATTACGAATAATCATCGTTTAACAATAAAAGTTTTTCTTAGTAAAGGCGCAAGTAATAAGGCTGTATTCACAATAATACGAAAAATGTCTATTGTTGTTTATTATTGTTCTACAATTCTAATGTTTCAATGTGTGTCACAATGGAAGACCTGAATTGAAAATCATCCCAAGTCGACCGGAGTAGGTATTCGTATGTTATTCTATTCATCGGAAATTATTTCTATTAAAAAAGGGTTTCTGTGTTTCGATTAGGATCTAATATTTATGCTAGTAGATAGCCCTTGAAACATAGATATTGACGAACAGAAAAACTGTAAATACGAAAAATGGACTTGGGATGGTTTTCAATTCGTGCTTTCAATTACCGTCTACAATGGATATTCTAGCAAGTATTATGCTAATATTACACACTGAAATGGGACATTTTCTTGTCAAGGCATATTTCATGTTAATTTTCAGTTCTCATGTTAAACTAAGTTAGCGCTGCGACTCTACTAACAATGCCAATGATTCCGAGATCCCTTTGACAGCATCTCAGATACATATATTAAAAATATACTTTTAAATAATTTGTTAACACTGACAACTGGGGGGCTTCGAGCGGGAACAACGGAGGCGTGCTGAACCGGCCGGGAACACTGGAATTCCATGATAGTCCCTCTTCCGGCTTTGTCTTGGAAGCTTAATGTTACTAATTAAAGAAGACCACTCCCACAGAAGTCAGGTTACCAGTAGAGGGCTTTGATTTCCCGAGTGGGCACTTTGGTTACCAGACCGCTCTGGGGAACGCACACAGTATTGTCCTATTGAGTCAAATACTATGTATGCCAAGTTTGGTGCTGCTATGTCTAACGTAATAGAATCATTTCGATAAATTGAATATTATGGAAAATGAGTTGATAACACTCAGAACTGGAGGTATTGGAGAACTAAGGACAGCACAGAATTTTTCTATTTTGTCGAAAAATAATTTGCTGTTAGGTCGTACAGAGGAGCGGAAGGTGACACCAACCATCAATTAGTAATCACAAAGGTAAGGGAAAAGTTATGCATCACAAACAGAGAAAGCAAGGGCTCAAAACAACTGAAATTCCAAGTTAAACGATTAAATAATCCGAGCATGAAAGCAGATTACCAACTCGAACTCTCAAATAGGTTCGAAATCTTAGCCGACTCGAGTAAAAATAATGACGATATTAATAATGAAATTGATGTAAGAAAGATGTGGGAGGCAATTCGTGAAACAATTAAGGGCGCAGCGAAGGAACGCGTAGGTGAGAAGAAACAACAGAAAAACAAACCTTGGTTTGATGAAGAATGCCTTACGCCTCACGAGGAACGAAAACAAGCAAGGCAACGATGACTAAGTAGCAAAAGCGAAGCAAATACCAACCACTACAGTAACGCGAAACGAAACGCCACACTCGGGTTCAGAAACAAAAAGCGAGAATATCTGACGCAGAAGATTCAGGAGATAGAGGAAAAAGGCAAGACAAATAACATACGAGATCTATACAAAGGGGTAAACTCCTTACCCTTGGTTACCAGCCGAGGCTAGGAATGATTAGAAATGAACGTGGAGATCTTCAGGCGGATCCGACTACAATTGTCGATGTGTGGAAAAGTTATTTCGACAAAGTTCTTAATGTACACAACGGGTAACAAACAGAGGAATTTGAAATCTACCGCAGAACCTAGGATTCCCGAACCTAGCGAGATCGATATCGAAATGTCGGTAAAGAAATTGAAAAATTTCAAATCACCAGGAATAGACAATATTCCAGCCGAATTAATTAAAGCATGAGGAACGGCACTAATCAAGGAATTACATCAATTGATAAGTGCTATACGGAGAAAGGAGGAGCTCCCAAAGGAATGAGAAACCTCAATAATAGTTCCGATTAACAAAAAAGGCGATTAATCTGATTGTAATAATTACCGCGGAATCTCGTTACTTCCAACCTGTTACAAGGTATTAAGTAATATTTTGTTAACACGCCTAAGTGTATACGTAGATGAAATAATTGGAGATCACCAATGTGAATTTAAGAAGAAATAGATCCACGTTTGACCAGATTTTCGCCTTGAGATAAATTTTGAAGAAGAAATGGGAATACAATGGGACGGTTTTCCTTGATTTTGAAAAAAGCACACGATTCTATCAAAACGGAAAAGTTATACAGTATCCTGATACGATTTGGAATTCCGAAAACATTGGTTCAACTAGTGAACATGAGTCCTAGCGACCCTATAAGCAGAGTACAATAAGGTAAATAATATGTCATAGTTTCAAGATTCGCAACGGATTGAAACAAGACGATGACTTTGTCACCACTACTGTTTAACTTTGTGTTACAATATGTGATTTTAAAAAATAAAGAGGACGAAAACGGACTATCATTGAATGGTTTGAATCAACTGTTCGTATACGCGGTTGATGTAGATTTAAAGGGGGACGATATAGATGCACTACAAAGCAACACCGATGTCTTAGTAGAAGCGTGCGATGAGATAGGTCTACATGTAAACATAGATAAAACAAAATACATAATAACAAGCCGAAACACAGGGAATGAAGGAAATAAAAACATAAGAATTAGGGATGAGGTCATAGAGAAAGTCAACATATTTAAATACTTGGGAACATACGTAACAAACAAAAATGAGGTCACGGAAGAAATAAAAATTTGCCAAGTATCGGGGAACGCATGTTTCTATTCAGTCCAAACACTTGTAACGTCGCGATTAATAACAAGGAATTTGAAATTAAAAATATTCTGCTGGTAATACTTTACGGTTGCGAAAGTTGGAGTACGACCTTAGCAGATGAACATAAATTATTTGTATTTGAAAATAAGGTTTTAAGAAAGATATACGGGACGAGATGACTGGAGAGTGTATAATGAAGAACTCCACGGACAGTATAATTCACCAGATGTTGTAAAAATAATGAAATCTCGACGACTAAGGTGGGAAGGCCATGTAGCTCGGATGGGGGTAAAACGAAGATTATATTCTATCCTGGTTGGAAGGCTGGATGGAAGGAGGCCATTGGGAAGACAGAGATGTCTTTGGGAGGACAATATTAGAGATCTTCGAGAAGTAGGTATGAAAACTGGCTTGATATTGCCCAGGATATAATCTAATGGCAAACGTTTGTTACTGCGGCGATGAACTTGCAAGTTCCATAAGCCTTAGAGTTAGTCAGTTAATAATTTGCTGCAGATGGCTTTCATGGAATGGATGAAATTTTAATAATTAAAAAATAATGTTTTGGTCACACTAAACTACACGATTCAAGGGGTTCCGGCGGCTCTGGGCGATTTTAGACAAGGGCTTTCGAACGAGTATGATCATCATCTCTACAGCTCGTGGTTCCTACTATTTATTTATTTTGTTTCACAGATATACGGACTGACGAACTGAGCGGGATTGTTGGATTCCTTTATGTTAGCAACGCTTTGAAGAGAACTAGACATTAGCTTCAAGCTGATAAATCCTTCTCACCCGAACCTGAAGTTAACAGCACCAATCTATTTTTCTATGATGGAGCATTAAGACCGTATTGTGCTTTTCCTCCCCTTCTTTCACTTTCTCTGAATTTCTCATAAGCATCCACAATGCGAGTTTGAAGTTCTTCTATTATGATGCAAGCCTCGAAACTTTCATTGGATTAGGGATGCATAATTTTCAGCGTGAAATCTAGGTGGATACTTACTTTTGCCGTCAATACTATATTTAAATGTACACGAAACTTGAGAGGGGGATTTATTTCTCATAATAATAGAATATATTACGTCCACTCCGAGCTGATCTCGAAAAACATAACCAAGGAAAGTGTTTGCAGAAACTAGGAAATTATTAATTATCTTGTCCTTCTTACATACCCGAATCTGCAGGCATATAATGAAAATGTTATACTAAAAGGGTGCTATAGTCCCATGCATTAACTTCAAATTCGTTTGTGAACTTTCATTCACTTTACTTTTTCGACAAACATTTTACTACTTATGAAGAGTTTAATTTTGAAGCAATAAACAAAATTGAATAGCTCTACCTATAAATTTTCTTTACTACATAACATAATTTTTTATTGTTACGGTTAAATATATCTTACATAAAATACTCATAAGTTCACTCGTGCTCAAAATTTTTTTCGCATGTCTTTATTTGACAGTTTTTGAAAAATAATATTTTCCTCCTTGAATTCTTCCGCTCGCTTAATTGTTATGTATGTGAAATATGTAAAAAAATAATATTTCCTGAAATTTTGTCACAAAAATATGAATAATGAAATTATAATGAAAAACCTGAAGAAATAATCTAAAAAAAAAATTAAGTCCAAAACTGAGAGATTTGGCAACAGAGAAACTGACGGGGATATTGAGAGAAAAGAAGGGATATTTCTCTTGGTTCCATGAAACAGTGTATCCTCTTTAGTATTACCAGCAACTGAGATTACAGCCAATGTTCTTTCAAATAAAACATTACGTAAACAAAAGTTACAGATACAACATATGCATTGCATAATCATGTAGCATAACCTATTATATCCCCGAGAAGACAAGTAGAAAGACACATGATTGGTTTGAAATTTCGAAGTGAAGACTGTCATTCAATGCTGTGCTAATAAACACTGATGAAAGTACGATAGTGCAGTACCCTATGTGGCGTAATGGTTAAGGTTGGCGACCCCGAAACAAAGGGTTTCAGTTCGAGTCGCCTCTCCGCTCTGAATATTTTTTTTTCGAATGCAAAATGGCATGATTAATTTTTTTTAAATTATATTATTCTTAGTTTTAACTAACTGTTGATGGGACGACTTTTATTACGTTACGAGTGAGGGAAACATCGTCAGAAAAGCGAACCTATTGTATGCTTGTTTCAACGAAGCAAGAAAAATACAGGGGGAATGTATTCTCTCCATGAATTTATTGAATTAAATTTTATTCATGGCGCTTTGGACCTCTATATCAGGATCACCAGACGTCCTGTTTTTAACGGGACTATACTTTTTCGTAATGTGTCCCGTTGTACCGGAAAATTGTTAACGGCACGGCAGATGTCCCTTTTATTGCTACCACTCAAATAACTCCCAACAATTGCTTGGTAAGAGAACATAGCCATGGCATCATGCTTTATGTTGCTTTAGTAGTTTCTGAGTTGAATGTTGTCGAGAGACGGAGAAAGTGGTTGATTAAGGATTCACAGCATTTGCTGCTTAAGCCCGAAACGGATCCCCTCTATTACCATATTAATTCTCCTAAATTGCTTTAAATAATGCTTTTATGTAACTTCAAGTGTATTTTAAAGAATGAACTTCTTTGTTTGGAAAGAAAGATTAAGAAAATTAAATTTTGAATGGAATATCTTTAAGCTCAAACTTTTGATTTTCTTGAAATACTAATTATTATTTGGTTAAGTATCATATTAAGATCCTCGATAAAGACGTTACACATGACATTTTTTCTTCACAACTGTATAAAATACTTTTTTGTTGATGGATATTTAATATTATTTTGTTGGTGTTTAGCAAAAAATTCACCAACAAACTTCACAAAATGTTATAAATGACCTTCATTCATAGTTAATTTTCATTTTCGGCAAATTATACAGTATCTTTAGTAGCTTGTGAAATACCGAATTTAAAATTGGCATTATGATACATACCGCCTTGAATCGCAGAAAAATGCTCAAACGATAAGACTTCGCTAGACTGGAGCAAGGAAACATTTGCCACAGTTGATTGATTGTATATACCATCTGTCCGTAGAAAGTTATTCTCATTGACGTCTGCACTTGACAAAGGTTTAATGTATGTTTCGTCCAAAATGGGGTGTGAATTCCTAAGAGATGGTGTTGTCAAAGCGCAATGTGTATATGTAAGGAACCTGTTCAGAATGGAGGTGCGAGTGAAGCAGCCGGAAATTCCGTGTGTTAAAGAAGCGAATCTCGCAACGAGGGACACATTACAGATGTGGCATGAACGATTGGGTCACCAAAACAAGCCGCACGTACAATTTTGTTTGAAACAGCGAGGGATAGCCGTTAAAATGGACGATGAATTCTGTGGAGCGTGAGCTGAAGGGAAGCAACATCAAAACAGTTTTCAGTCACGTCAACAACGTGCCACGGAATCAGAGGACGTTATACACGCGGATTTGTGTGGTACGATGGAGTGAACGTCCTTGGGTGGTGCAAAATACTTTTTGTGTTTTACATGTGATTTTTCACGGATGCACATGGTGTATTTTCTCAAGGAAAAGTCGGAAACTTCAAAGCAAATCGCAGAGATGTTAATAATAGTGCAAAATAACACTAGGCGTTCAGTGAGGGCATTTGAGTGTGATGGTGGTCGGGAGTTCGGTAATAATGATGTACGAAAATTGTTAGCAGTCACAGGAACAAAATTAGTAGTTATCAATCCGTATACTCCAGAACAAAATGGTTGTGCTGAACGTACGAACAGAACAGTGGTAGAACTTGCTCGCACGATGCTTTTGGCGAAAAGTTTACCAAAGGTGTTGTGGGCGGAAGCCTTAATACTGTTGTTTACATTCTTAATCGAACAGGGCCAAGCAGTATTGATGCTAAGACACTGTACAAACTATTTACAGGCAAAACTACATTTTAAGAAACTTCAGAGTTTTGGTACAGGCTGTTATGTTCATGTACCAACAGCGCAGCGCAATAAATGGGATGCAAAGGGAAAGCATGGTGTGTTTGTCGGTTATTCAGATGATGTGGATGGGTACCGTATCTGGATCAGAAGTGAAAATTTGGTAATTCGGAACAGAAATGTTATTTTTGAACCGGAACGAACTGACAAGGCGCTGAAGGTAGTTCCTTACGAAACTTGTTAACCGTCAGGAGAAGGGGAAGGCAAGTCAACTGCGAGCATTGTTAGTATTCAAACACCGGGTGGTACCAGAAAACCAGCTGACTCGAAAAATGAATCAACGAAGCGACTTCTGCGATATAGGAGGTTGGTTAAAGCACCGGAACGTCTGATTGAATCGATGTTAGCTGAAATGAAAGAACCAAAAAGCTATGCTGAAGCAATCAAATCCGCGGAGAGATTGAATTGGGATGCAGCCATGGAAGAAGAAATGGAATCGTTGAAGGAAAGTTCAACGCGGACGTTAACTGAACTACCCATGGGTCACAAGGCAGTTTCGAACCGTTGGGTGTATCAGATTAAGCGCAATGCTAATGGCAAGATAGATCATTGCAAGGCACGTCTTGTTGTTCGGGGCTTCCGTCAGTGAGAAGGCGTGGATTATAACGAGACTTTTAGTCCAGTTGCTTGCCTTGATACGATCTGAACTGTGCTGAGTATTGCAGGCAACGAGAATCTTGAGTTAGCACAATTTGACATTAAGGCTGCCTTTCTAAATAGTGTGCTTGAAGAAGAAATATACATGGAGCAGCCTAAAGGGTTTTGAAGATGGGACAAACCGTGAGTATAAGTTCCAGAAAAGACTGTATGGACTGAAGCAGTCCCAAGGATGCTGGAACAATCATTTTAAAAACCTACTGTTTGAACTTAAACTCTGTGAAAGTTCGGCGGATCCGTGTTTGTTCTACCGTGTTAAGGAAAATAACAAGCTGATAGTGGTCATGTACGTTGATGATGGATTGGTTGTTGCATCGAGCAAATCTGAAATTTATGAGTTCCTGCGCGAGCTGAAGGTGAAATCACAAATGAGAGTCGGGCCTGCGGGATATTTTATAAACATGCAGATTGAAAGAGAAGATAACGGTTCTATTCTCATTCATCAGAAAGTGTATGCTGAAAGTGTGCTGAAGCAATTTAACATGCAGGACTCAAATCCGTATCAACACCAATGGAAACATGCTCATCTACTGAGGAGGTGACAAACTGCCACCTCACTACAGCACCGTATAGAGAGGTAGTAGGATGCCTTATGCATTAAGCTGCTGTTACGCGTCCTGACATTGTTTTTGTTGTGAATCATGTGTCTCAGTTTCTTCAGAAACCAGAAGAAAAACACTGGACAATGGTAAAACCAATTATGAAATACATTAAAGGTACTACAACAATGGGAATTCGGTGAAAAGTAGGTACTATGGGAGGCGAGTTTTAAGGTTACAGTGACGCTGATTTTGCAGGTGACTGTAAAACACGACGTTCTGTGAGCGGGATTCTTCTCAAGAACATTGTGGAGGAGCGGTTAGTTGGGCAAGTAGGAAGCAAAAGTGTGTATCCCTGTCGACAATAGAAGCTAAGTATGTGGCTGCAAGCGAAGCGGCGAAGAATGTTGTGTGGTTGAATCGTCTTCTCACTGAAATCGCGCCGTTAAAATCTGTGCCAGTGCTTTTATTAGATAATAGCTGGTAACTTTTATTTCAGCCTTCTACTCTTCTTAAATTTGCGAGAGTCAGTTAAGTTAACGGTGGCGCGTTTTAGTTGTATTCGAGAATACCTTTATAGGCTTTTGTAGTAGTTTACTGTAATCGTTAAATAATAGTCCACAATATAAATACCATATTGATTTAATGCGTCTTTTATTCAATAAAGGTCAATTCTTAAAATTGAGAAAGCTAACCAAATGAAAATGGTCTACTGGTTTTGGTCACCAGATTAAAAGCGGGATGAAAATAGAGATTCTGAATCCAGATTTCAAATATTTGTTCTAGGCCTGGTTTGCTTGAAGTCCTAGCATGAATTACAGAAATAAAGAGAGCTAACGAAATTATATGATAATTCAGTATCGCAAGAATAAAGCCGTTCGGATAAATCGAGGCCTCTGAATAAAACATCAAACCAGTTTCATTGTCCCTGGTTTGGTTGAAGCGCTAGCGTTGATTACACACGGACAGAAAACAGACATATGAAAGGTAGAAGAAACAAAATATTTTTAAGGTTTGTTAAAAATGCTGAAGAAGTTGTCTAACAATAATTAGCAAACAATTGAGACCTACACTGCTTAAAAAATAGGAAAACAGGTTTACTGTTAGTACAGTGGTAAGACTCTTGACTGCCACGCTAAAGGTAGTAAGCTCGAATCT
>JAGDQP010036065.1:0-19242 GCA_022664845.1 Lepisma saccharinum | reverse complement strand
TTTGAGTAAGTAACGAGGGTGTAAGTAACGTTTTACTGCGTTCAATTGATTCTTAGCCGTAAAAAATTAAAGTTGCGTGTGTGCTCGAGAATTTGGAAGGGTCACACCTTCCCGTTGGGAGCGGGAGTTTGGCAGAATCACTGACAGGTTAAGAACAACAGTACCGCGTTCAGTAAACTTACACTTACGGACACATTTATGGTATTGGTCCAGGGGTACAAACGCACTCTACATTCAGAATTTTAAGCAGAATTAGAATACTTTTAGGCGTAATTATGCATATTTTATACACATTTTATATATGTGTATTTTATATCCATACACAGGGTGCGAAATCATGGAGGAGATGGGACATTTCCTTCCCTCAAGAGATATTAAACACTTTCGACCTTAACGCAGGTTCTAATTTTATGTATTCCACTGAGAAAATACACCTCCCCCACATAAGTTGGGAAGATACCTCCAGGAAACCTGTTGATCCTTGCCAGCACCAATTTCAACATACTTACTTGTTAGGAATCTGTAATGATCTGAACGATCCGAATTCACTAAATTGATTTAGAACTATTCAAAATCTGTTCTTTCTTCTTACATAACTAACAACGTTAGATAAAATTATGGCAGTTTACGTTAGAAATAGTAGAACTTATTGCTTATACGTTAGAAATAGTAAAATAAACTCCAACTAAACCGCCTCAGGTGAAAATTATTATTTAAGGAGTCGTTGAATGTGTAAATTCAAAATTTATGAATAATCATCCTTTGCACTCAGCGATTCTGCCAAAAATGTCAGTTTCGGGTGTGTAAGTAGAGTTTTGCAGGTTCTCAATAGATTTCTAGATTTATTTTTTATATTTACTTTTATTTGTTTATTTTTATTTATCCTTTATTTATTTTTGTTGTTGTTGTTGTTGGGGAAGGGTGCTCGAGAATTTGGGGATAACACCACCACTGAAAGTGTTTGACAGAATCCAGGTTGCACTGCTTTGAGTAACTTCTAGTACTTCCTGGAGGAGACGAAAATGAATATTATGCTACTTAGGTCATAACAGAGTCTCATACATTAGAAAAATGCTAAGTGCAAAGATAATTCTTACGCGTTGTTACAAAAGTTCTGAACTGCAAATCATAGCTTAATTTTCGATAGAAAGTAATTACGTATGTAAGGATTTTGTCACGGTTTCGAAAGTGATCAGAGTGTCCGGGTTGAAAATTGAAATTTTGCGTTTTATAGATTGCTTTCTGAAGGTTTAAAACTTTTTCAAAGCATATTGTTTTCGCATCAACAGGCGTGCAGCACACAGCCCCGTGGCAACTAGGAATGTCGCGGATTTCCGATAGGTAATGGGGTGGCACGCGAATTCGAGCCCGCTCCCGGCTACCCTCACTGAAGGGTTGCAGAGTTTTCATCAGACTTACAATATGAATACCGGGGTGGTACTCCAATGCACTAGATTCTACCTTCCCCATCCCTGCACCGGAAAACTGAACGTCGAGGGACGTCATCTCTCGGACGTAACTGAGTTATGACAAAATTGTCTATTCAGTCCATAAAAGAAAATTGGGAAGCAATCCAGATTATGGAAAGAACAGAACAGAGTAACCTATCCTACATCTCCTAATTCAGTTTAACAGAACCAACTTTAAATAATTTCAGCTAATCTAACGCAAAGAATGTGTAGTAAATAAAAAAATCAAGAAATTGAATGAAGAATTCGCGGTCATGAAAGGTACTTCTAACACGGAATATAGCTTTTTTTTTAAAAAAAAAAAAGGATGTAGAAAAATTCAACGATGTATCTGCATGGGGTGTCTTGATGAGTACGTTTCCACGAACTAAGCTGAAGCGTTTTAATTCTGTTACAAAACATTACATTTCTTCTGCTACAAATGCTGAACCCAGATCTCCCAGTTGCCTGCCTAGTGCTCTACAATTAAGCTACTACAGCCACGAAAAAGTTCTGTGTACTTGAGAATTCCTTTTTGCTTCAGCTGAGTGGAAAGTAAAGAGAATCGACTACAAGTGGAGACTTTTAATTCAAAAATCTTTTTTAATGGAGAAAGCCTTCCCGGAATTGTGTAACAGGAAAGAATTAGACGCTAGTTTCCTTCACATAAAGACCTCGTTGACTTACTTGTAGATCACTCGTCCGGAATCGGCGATCCTGCAATCATTCCCAGTAGTGGTAATTGATTATTTTCCTTTATTTTTACACAACTGGATTACCGGTACCATTAATGATATCTTGATGTAAAGGAATGTTGCATGTAATTATCTCGTACCATCCCAGCATTTGCCTCGTGTGACCGAGGGAAACCAGGGAAAACCTCACTCAGGATGTCCGGACCCGGGTTTGAACCCGCGTTCTCCCCATTGCTAAGCCAATGCTCTACCACTGAGCCACGGCAGCTGGGTATAACATTTTGAAAAATATTATGCAGGAAAAAATTATAAAATGCTTTTACACCCCTCAATTTTTCATTTATCGCTTCCTGATACCATCATGTTTCGAAGTACTGACATGAAACACAAAGGTTGGTACGACTGAACATAGAAAGGTTTCATAATGATAGTATGAAAAATTAGTATATGGGTCTCGCAATGGTAAAAGAGTAAAGGGGATTCACATTGACTATTGCATGAATAGGGAGGGTAAAAAATTGGATTTTCTAAAATCGAAGTAAATAGCGTTGATAACGATAATTTCTAAGTCTAATATACGCTTTTACATATAATTATACATAATAATCAATGGTGGGTCCCACAAACATACAGCCTGTCAAGGATTCCATAATGGTAGACGGATGTAAATATATATATATATATATATATATATATATATATGGTGTTCATTAACGCGTGCAAAATAATTATGGGTGAGTACCTGAGAAAAAGTTGATAAAAACGTGTGTCGAACATTCGGTACTTTCGGAGCTATAGCCTCTGCAGAATGCGTTGGAGAATGAATTTCAGAGCTGATTATTACGAATACGAAAAATCGGAGAGTAGCCGGTTCGGAAAATATTAGAGGAAGTCACACCCGGGCTATCCAAAAATGTATATTTGAAAATCCTACAAGCAGGGCGCAAGGGATTCCCCAAAGGAAAAAGGAGATTTCCAAAAATTCTTCCAAGTAGGGTCAAAAGCTACATTAATGAGACGACTTCTAGACAGGTAACAGTAATTCGTTTATCGTATGTCCATATTTCAAGTAGATTTCGTATGCGGAGTGATTTTTAAAACTCGTGCGGGATTACTGTCATGAGTATGAGTAACTAATTAACTGAACAGTTAGATTATTTGTCCCAAAAGATACAGTGTGTCATTTCTCAGTGGAATGGCGGTGATTATGTGGACAACAGATGCAGCATAAGATAAAAGGTGACCCCGTTGGTAGGGTGGGCATGCGCGGGTCACGATGCTTCAGTGAAGAATCCCGGTGAATAATAATAATCCAATTGGTTTTAAGAGGGACACATTCTCCTCTTATTCTTTTGTCTCCTCTCCACACTTTTAAATACAGACACATAGACATTAACGTGAAACAAACACTACTGTAGGGAAAAAAAACTTTGAAATGTTATTATTGAGCTGCAAATTAGGAAATCAGAGTTTTCTTTGTGGATCACTATGCTTGTAATTTGTGATTGGCAAAGAATGAAGCAGTGTCTTCAGACGTCACAAGAAGCAGACGAAGTTTATCTATTGCTGTTCTTCACTTATCTACTGCAGGAACAATACTAGATTGCACGTTTTGCACCAGCAATTTCGTCTCAATGTGCATTCGAAAGTACTTACTTTCCCAGGGACTCTGTTGTAGGACTTTGTGCGTCATATTGGTAGTTTTAGTCAGACTAAAATGGCGTATTCATTTAGTAAAATTGTCGATATGCATTTTACGTATGGTCGTACCGATGGTAACGCCTTGGCTGCGGAACGTCTTTATCAAGAATATTTTCCAAATCGCCAGGTTCCAAATATAAGGACATTTATTGCCATTGACAGGCATCTTAGGAAAACAGGTAGTTTTAATGGAATGTTTAACCGTGGAAGACCAAGAACTGTGCTTCAACGTGAACAACAGGAAAAAGTACTTAACTTAGTAGACGAACATCCGGAAATCAGTATACGAATAGTTGCTGCCAGAGGAGGTGTTACACCAAATTCATTTGGCGTCTATTTCACAAACAAATGGCACTTACAACGCGTTTATGCTCTCCAGGAAACTGATTATCTCGCACGACGAAACTTTTGTAAGTGGTTTGTGAGGCAAGTAACAGAAAATTCCGCATTTCCATTATTAATTCTATTTACAGAGGAGTCTTGTTTCACAAGATATGGTATAATCAATTTTCATAACCAGCACTTATGAGCAGAGAAGAACCCACATCAAATTATCGTCACAAATAACCAAAGGCAATTTTCTGTCAATGTCTCGGCCGGTATGATCGGGAACCACCTCTTAGGACCATTCTTTTTCCTCATCGCTTAACCGGCGAACTCTATCTAGAATTCCTGCAACGGGAATTTGCGATTCTACTAGAAGATGTACCTCTGGATGTTAGACGTCAAATGTAGTTTATGCACGATGGAGCCCCACCTCATTTCTATGGACAAGTTTAAATGACGTATTTCAGGGAAGATGGATAGCAAGGGGTGGTCCAGTTTCTTGGCCCGCTCGTACATCACATTTAAATCCATCTGAGATTTTTAGATAGATTTTTATTTCTGAGGACATTTGAAAGGAATTGTGTATTCAACGGAGGTTCGTGATCTACGAGATCCACGACGCATTAAGAGTAATTCGAGATACGCCTGAAATATTCGACAACATTCAGCGTTCATTAACTCGCCACGGCCACGCTTCCATTCGCTCTGATGGAGGCCACATTGAAAACATATTGTAAACTTATGATACTATCAGAGTCAGACAGCAGCCTATTGCTAAAAGATAAAGAAGGTGGCAAAGACATCACTCATGTGGTAAGTACAATGCATAATACCAGTAATAATATCGTTATGCTATTGTGTTTTCCTCTCTGCTCTTAAGTAGAGCATCCAACTGCAATTGAACTCTTGCTGTTGGATCTGCATAGAAATTCAGTCTTTCCCTATTTCGGTTTCAACATTTTAAGGTATCATATTCAGCCTTACATATTCAGAGAGAATCACATGATGATATCCTTTCAGGATATTATGTACGTTCTATCAACTAAATTTGAAATACACATGAACGTTCCTTGTTCTTTTCAATTTCAAGTCCTTTCGGTTGATACATTACGTTTTGTGAATTCAGCTCTCAATTTTTCATTTCTAGTGCTTATAGTCAATAATGATAAGGCGATTTTCGGTTCACAGTTCTACAGTTCTAAATGCTGACAAGATTCCATGGTCCAGCCGGGATTCTTCACCGATCCACCGTGACCCGCGCACTGTCCATCCGACCAACGGGGTCACCTTTTATCTTACGCTCCATCTGTTATTCATATAATCACCGCCATTCCACTGAGAAATGACACACTGTATCTTTTGGGACAAATAATCTAACTGTTCAATGAATCAGTTACTCATACTCCTGACAGTTATGTAATCCCGCACGAGTTTTAAAAATCACTCCGCATACGAAATCTACTTTAAATATGGACATACGATAAACGAATTACTGTTACCTGTCTAGAAGTCGTCTCATTAATGTAGTTTTTGACCCTACTTGGAAGAATTTTTGGAAATCTCCTTTTTCCTTTGGGGAATCCCTTGCGCCCTGTTTGTAGGATTTTCAAATATACATTTTTGGATAGCCCGGTGTGACTTCCTCTTATATTTTCTGAACCGGCTACTCTCCGATTTTTCGTATTCGTAATAATCAGCTCTGAAGTTCATTTTCCAACGCATTCTGCAGCCTATAGCTCCGAAAGTACTTAATATTCGACACCCGTTTTTATTAACTTTTTCTTAGTTCGCTCTCAGGTACTCACCCTTAATTTTTTGTATTCATTAATGGAACACCCTGTATATTGCTTTTTTCTACGAAGGAAGGTTTCGGTACTCAGTCCAAATGTATATTATGTATATTACAATTTATATACTTTGTCATTTTTACAGCAATTTAAGTGACAAAAATGTGCCGGTACCGCCACCCACGAGGTTATAGTTTGAATCGAACCTGCAGGCACGTATCCAGAATTTGGTTTTGGGAGGGATCCAAGAGCTTTCGGCAGGTCCTAGGTGTGTTTGGGCATGAAATGTATATTAAATGTATATAATTACACCTGAAGTTATACTATTTTTTATAAAACTCTGAGTTTTGGGTGGTCAGGACCTCCCGACTACCACTTACATACGTCCCTGCCCATCTGGAGTATGGATCTTTGTGGATTTTTAAACACGTTACTCGTATTATCGAGACTGTTAGAAAATATCAATAGAAAATATTTTTTTAATACGTAATAAATATTTTATGAAGCATGTAACTGAAAATATTTCTTAAATTTAACAGGCAAAGCGGGATGCGTCAGTGGAGACCATCGTACTTTGTAATTGGGAGGTCTTGAGTTCGAATTGATGATTCAGTTTTCAGTCACAACAAACAAGTAGGATAGTATGATATAGTTCTTACTTACGTTTAATTATGGCGTGAATCACTGGGTTAATATCCTCAATTAAAGACAGGACAGCTTGTGCGACGAATTGAATGGATAACAACGAGGCATGATAAACCTTTCAGATAATGCGAAGTCCATAAGAACTAAGTTTCATAATAGAAACATTAAGGAAATTCCACAATTATTCTAAATAATTTCCAGTTGAAACTCATAACTTCCGATGTAAGGCAGAAACTTTAAATGTACCGTAACTAACAACAATTAGCAAATTAATTACTTTTAGAAACAAACTTAGTAAGTTCTGAAGTACACAAATTATAAATAAACAAATATAGTGAAATATAAGAGCGGAGATTCTGTTCTCATCCTTACCCTATTCAATGTTCTAACTGTATGCGTAAATAAAATGAGTTTTGATGGTAGCACATAGCATCGATTAAGAATTACTTTAACACCTATAAGTGTCCTCTTCAAGTAACTACATGTGCCAAATATGTTACTTACTTTAATTCATCTTTATTCTTATTCATCATAAAAATACGAACATTAAAATCTGTCACTCAAATTATGGGTGAGTTAACCATCTTTCAAATTGCTGACATTATTATTTGTTCTATTATAGCTTTAAAGCAGTATCTTTTAGCCAATTAACTACTGTGTAATACCTCAGTACTACATTTTATTATTTTTTAAAAATATAAGCCACACAACTTTAATTAACTGATCCATGTGTAAACAACAAATACCATTTTACATCAGAACACCAATTTGCAATTTTAAACAATTAAAGAAATAACATTGATGTATTTCAATCCTGCTGCAATAATTATTATTCTTATAGTTCTGGGACAACCGTAGTTGTCTAAGAGGTTATCACGATCCCTTTCTGTGTACATGGTCACAGGTTCAAGTCCCGCTGCTATTAACTGAGCAGAGTAGTCCACTTTACAAAAAAATGTAAGTTCTGTCCTTAGAAACTTGTTCAGGATGCTAATAATAATTTACTCATTGGAATCACATGAATATGCAAAACCAATATCGCTAAGGAACAGAAATATACTGAGGTCCGTATTTTTACAAAATAATAATTTTGTACGTAGAGAACAGAAAATCGTACTTTATGATTCTACTAATAAAACAACACTTAAGTTCAATTTATGAGAGGAAAATACGAACATCTGGCAAGCCTTTAAATCCAAACCTCTATACAATGAATGGAAAACCAAAGCACGGCTAAATTAAACATAAACACCAATCTCTGTTGCGTTCCGTATTTCTCTGGCACCCTTTCTAACTTTTATTCCTGTTCACTAAGAAAAAGTAGAATTCCAAGTTCGTTTATCTGGATAGAGGTGATTTTTTTTGCCTATATACATATTCTTCCATATGATGTTACTAGCTTTTACATTATGAGAAAAGTGTTCCGCTGTCACGTGCTGTACGTAGCATGTGCCACTACACATGGCGAAGTTCTTTGCAGGAGACTACAACAACATGGCTTTTAAAGCCTCTGTACAGACAGGTCGTGTGGCAAATTAACAGAGGTTTGTTTCCATGATATATTCGTTGAGAAACACTAGAGCTAAGTGAGAATAGACGTTCGCCAGATTCTACTGTAATCAAAGACACTTGCGATGTAACCGGTCAATGACAGGGACATGATTTGATCTAGAGACTATGTTGAAGTAAACTGCCATTTTGGGTGCTTCACGTGAAGTTCATACATGTCAATAAATATTCGTTGAATTTATTTTTATTTATGGCCTTCGGACATCTTAGGTTCAGGTTGTGATAGGGTGGAGTGGAGGATATTGGAAGGAAATCTGCCAGGGTTTAATTTGTAGGTACCATCCCGGCATTTGCTAAGCGTGAACGAGATAAAATCCTGGAAAAACATCAGTCAGTATAGGCGATCGCTGGGATCGTTACCACGACCTTCCAAATAGTAAGCCAGCGCTCTACCAACCGAGCTACGCCCGCTCAGTAGTAAACATTCATGATGTGTATTATTTTAAAATATGAAAAAGAAATGTAGAAAGTATTTACCAATGATTTACAGCAATTTTGTTCATATCAATTATAATGCTAACGATAAGCTTAATTTACAACACAGTCCAGTTTCTATACTGTATTAGGAAACTTGTTAGAAATACTCTCTCATGGCTAAATCTAAACGCTACGCGATGCAATACAGTATGAGAAAGAATTAAAGCGACAGGAAAAACAAAATAATGAATGTCCTCGTTAAATGTTCTCAACATTTTGGCATAATGTATGGTGCAATGTTATATGAAGCGATTACAATCTTACTTCCAACAGAGTCATCAGAAACTTTTCTTTCTTTTGGGTATTCCATCAGTGATTTGCTTACTTGAGAATTGATAAATGGACTTTTACACTCATTTCACACTACGAAGTTTGCCTGACAATTTTTTTTTTTTTTTTTACCTGATGGGAACCTGAAGACAAAATTCATTTTCAGTTTTCATCAGTTCCGGTTGGAATATCTGTTCTCACAGAAACTTGTGTTCCGGAAATTTTAAGTGAGTTTCTTTCTCTTCTTAGTTGAAAGAAGGCATAATGGCCATTTAACTACACTTGTATTACTAAATTAAGAAAATAACTAGGATTAAGAATACGTTTAATAAAATCACACAGAAGATTTTTTTCTAGTTTGAAGTGGGACTGGATGAGATACTCCCGTACCGGTACATTGTATATTTTTGAAACAATATTTCTTCATAGTAACTCTTATAAAACCATTGCAGAATATTTGTTTAGTCAAAAGTCATTTCACAACTTTCTTATTGAATTTTCCATCCTTTCTTTGTAAATGCTTGTGCGTATTGTTGAGAACTTTAGCGCTATTTGCGGACTTATTTTCAATAGTGTTTTAGTGCTCATTTATGTTTTAGTGCCTAGATATTCAAGTAGTAATCGGTTATCAACCAATACTTTAATTGTTCATTTGTTCGGTAGAACTTGTATTTCAAGAAACTTCGCCTACTGTATATGCAACCAACCAAACTAAGAAGTCATGTGGGCTGCTGCGCTGTAGGGGTAAATCATAGGGCTAAATTATTGAAATCTTGACAAGGAGTCTCTTTTTTGCCAGCCCAGTTTTCATAATAAATTGCATGAAAATAGGTTGACTGTTATTAAATTATCCCCAGATATGTAGTCCCTTTACCTGCATATTCAGGATAAAAGAAAACCTATTACGTTAGTTTTAGAGAACGAAAACTCATCAATAATCACAGTCAATAAAAATTCGTATATTTGTAGAGGGTTTTCTAAATTACCGATAATCTTCTATAATTTTAGATTCTATGCTTAATGGGAGTATATGGCTGTTCCGACATGTTTTCTATGATTTTTTTTATAAATATATATAATTTTAGAATCGTTGAAAGGCGATATTTCGCTTTCTATGTATCGAACGTAAGTTTGAACTGGTTACGCTGTCAAATCTGACAGATTCTTACGAATTAATTCTCATCCTCATTAGGCGATGTCTAAGTGCAGTTTAAAATAAATCCCTAGCCACTATTATCCCCATCCCCTTTCACAGAAACTACTCGCTATGGCTCGTTATTGTAAAATGAAAACTGGTCTCGTATACGTGCATTAGAACAGGAAAATTCTGGCCAAGAGAGAAATACCAATAAGAAATAACAAGCTAAAATTTTCAGGACTTTCTCTCCAATACATTTCCAATCGGATATTAGAAGTTCCGAAATTCCCAGTTGAGGTAAAGTTCGTTTGACGAGAATTGTCCCCCGATTCAATATATCTCTGAACGACCTTAGCTTTTACGTTCTTACGAGGTTTTGGTTAAATAACTGTAGCTCGCTATCCAATCCTTAAGGAACAACAAATGGGTTTTATTGGTATCGTTAATAGATTAAAAAAACAAGATGATATATGGTGGGGCGTAACCACAAAAATATAGGAAAAAATTCAGAGACAAAAGAGAATTTTTTCGTTGTAAACAATTCTCTTTTTGAAACCTGCTAACGTCGTATGTGAGTCATACACGATGAAAGTAATTCTTTTGTGAAGAACTCTAAACAACTTCTGAACCGCCGTGACTCAGACGGTAGCGGTCTGACTACGAATCGGGCGGTCTGGGTACAAATCCCGGCCAGGACGCTGGAGACTTTTCTCGCAGTGTTCCAATGCCTGGTGCTCTGAGGTACACTCATCTTCATATCAAATTGAGTAGTAGAGTGTCCTTGGTATTCTTGGGAACCATGGGAAGGTAAAGTCCGTCGATCGTGGGACTGACCACTCCGCCTCACTTTGTACTGTACAGATAGAATATGTGGAGCGCTACCTACACATCTCCCATGCACCGTTCACGACGCGTGCGTATCGAAAAAGAGATAATTTATCTTTATTTACTGTAAACAACCTCTACAAAAATTGTGCAATTTTATGAAAATCCCTTAAATAGTTACCTCAGATGAATATTTAACGGTAAATGAAAGCGAACAATCAAAATTTTACGTTTCTATTACTTCCTCTTTGCTTCACTGGGCAGGTTGTAATTCTTCTAGACAAACTTTGTTGTCATTCTTATTATCCAAAGAACAATTAGCGGAAATGCGAAAAGCAGGGAAAACGGAATAACAAAAAATTCAGTTTCTCCAATTTTGTCTACCTCTAGTGACTAATGTGCCCTTGTTCGATTAAAAGTATTTATTTCTTATACCTACGCTCATCACGAAAGTCTGAAAAACCATAGTTGCCAGGAAAATATGTTTAAAAATCCATTGTATATAAAAATAGATAAATTTTACCATGAAGAAATACGGTTTGGTTGATGATGATTAAAACAAAATAACCCATTTATTGCTCTACTAGGATTACAAACGGAAGGGCACGACGCACAGTGGTGCCAAGTGCCAAAAACTTGGCGAAAAGTCGAAAACATGATTTATTTTTCAGAAACTTCACTACAATAGTGTTTTTGATGTCGCTGAATTCAAATTTGACATTAGTTTTGTTAAAAAACAAAATGGCGGATATGAAATTGAAAAATGTGTTCAATAAATGCAAATCGGTTTTGTTTGAAACCTTACATATAATAATGGGTTTGGGATCGCTGAATTCAAATTTGCCATTATTTTTTCAAAAACCAAATGGCGGATCCAATATGGAGGACTTAAATATAGAAAATATTAATATATCAATGGAAATCGGCATCTATAATATTGTTGAGGTCACAGATTCTTTATTTAATGTTATTTGTTGGAAAATTATGAGGCAGACGTAAGAAATCAACAAAACTAACAATACAAACAATTATTTGAAGAACTAAAACCAGGGAAATGTTTAATAGCTCCAAAAAGGAAACGTTATTGCATAAAAAATGAACAATACAAAACGGGCACGAACGGGCTTCAGGCTTTGTAGTACTATGTTAAGCAATGCTTTTGGTCATAAGAACAAGTTATTTGATCGTGGGACATCGTGGGACTTTCGAGTTTTGCATCACGACATTTGAAAATCGACAATTTACAAGATTATTTTAATTAAGTTATACAATAACAATTAATATACTTACTTTCAACGGTTTTTCCATTTGAATGTATGCCAAACTAGTAAACAGTAATAAATATTCTGCGCGGTCGAATGTAACATACCGATAGCGTTTCAATGTGGCGATATGCGACTCGCCATTCACGAGAGGTTACAGCAGCTTAAAGTAGTCAGCTGCTTATACTGACCGTTGTAAACGCTCATTTTGAAGACGGCAGGTACCAACCTAACTATTGAGGGACTTAAACCTTCCCTACTTACAACTTTGTTTTGGGGACTTTTCGCCACGTTTTCGGTATTTGGCACCATAGTGCGACGTGGACACAGTAAACTCTATTTGGGAACTGTAGAGGAAGATTGATTTAAGTTCACTCTTCTTTTTTATCAAGAAGATTATACATATTAATTTGACTACTTTTTGTTGTGGAAAATTGATATATGTCTGGTGTCTTTCTTAACCGAGTAATCCTATAAATTTCCCTCTCCCAAGATAGGAAGGTTTCAATTTAAAAGCTCATTTCTTTCGAGGTAAATGAAACGGGCGTAGCTCAGTCTCCCTCTATAGTGCTCATTTGTCAATGGCGATACTTGTCTAACTTATGGACTACGAATTTTTAAAATGTGTGTATCTTTCCTTTCTACTATAGGAAAGATCTCTTTCATGCTTTCACAATGTATTGAAAATTGACAAAAGTTTACAAGGAATAGTTACGACGCAGCAAGGACTAGTTCGGCTTTGGGGTAAGAATTTTTTTTTTTAATATTTCTATTTTGCTTACTTTTGGTGGGATTATGTTGTTCGTTTGTTTAAATCATGAAAATGACATGTTATTTTTTTAACTTCTACTGAACTTAAAACCTGTGTAGTAAGTAAGCACAGAATTGTAAAAGTATAATATTTAACTTAAAATTTTTCGTCAGGGCATATTTTTACAACTACATCGCTTTGTAGAGGTTGCAAATGAATCTTCACAAGAATCTTTTCTTCACTATGTATGACTTATACACGACGTTAAAGAGGGTTTTTTTTACAACCAAATTCCCTTTTATAATCAAATTTATTTCTAAATGTTTACGAGTATGCCATCTATATATCATCTTAATTTGAATAGTTTTACTTCAATAACGTATCATTCATTGTTTCTGCATAGAGAGATTAATTACTATATTCGCTTAAACAAGATTATCACATTAAAAATAATCATATTCCATAGTACCACTAGAATCGATACTATATAAATTTACACACAAAAATAGTAAAGAAGCTTTTTAAAGACATTCTTTTCTTAAACAATTCGTACCAAAAAGTAAAAAAAAAAATGTTTATGTATGATTGAAAAGAAAACAAGGGGCGCGCCAATTGAAGAGTTTATAAAGTGACTGTATATGGGAGCGTGCCCCATGCGTTTCTTTTTAGTCATGCATAAACACAATTATTTTTTTTTACTTTTTAGTACGAATTGTTTACGAAAAGAATGCCTGTATAAAGCTATTTTATTTTTTTCTCAAGCTGTTTTGTTATCCAAATCCTGAAGTGTTTGGCAACCAGCAAAACCCCATATCATTGTTCTTTAGTATTTATTTGAGGATAAAGAACTATGTATTAAAAAGATATTAAAATATGCTTTTAAAAAATATAAATATATAGAAATATATGAACGTAAGAATGGGATATTGTATTGTCATCCGACTTACGTTGCTGTGCAAAATTTCATCATTCTATGACGTGGGGAAATAAATTAATGTTGCAAGATTTGAACCATTGTGAACTTAAAAGAATGTAATAATGAGTTAATCTATAAAGCAAACAAGGATGCGCATATCGAAGTGTCTAAGGTTTCAATTATAATTGCACATTAATTCAGTCTGACCTACCTATTTTGAATTGTATTGTATTTATAAAACTTTAGGCTTCCTTAACAAAAAGTGAATTACTGATCCAGGTTGATATATGATATTAGTAAACGCAATTAAATGAAGAGCAAGTATTGAATTCTACGCATTTTTGACATTTCTTAATTTGATATCCAAAACTCAACTCTCATAATGATAATGATTTGAAATTGACGTGACTTTAGACGATCATTATCTGAAACGAAATAGTTTGCAGAAGACCACTGAAATTAACAGGCAGATTTTTAGCTCCTAGTCTTGGATGCATTACGTATACAAAACATTGGGCGTCGCTTGTAACCGGATCTCCTCATGTGTTTTATTCAGAGGCCATTATCACACGAAAGCAGCCGAAAGGAATGCAGCCGCTCGTTTATCTTCGCTTGTCTCTGTTGTGCATCGTTCCTCAATAGACGAAAAAAAGGAAAGAAAAAAGATTTAACATTTTGAAAATAAGAAGCGAAATGAGATCATAAACTTGTATAGGAAGACATTTGTTGGATGATTTACGATGCACATCAAAGCAATATATTTTTCTCCATGAAAATTTCCTTCGAATTCCTCTACGAATTCTTTTGAGAACAGGAAATGTTCCAGCATATTTCCTGATTAATCCGACCCTGAAATATCAAGTTTTGGAAGGAAAAGAAATTCGACACCTGAGGATTATATTGTAGTATCTCAATAGGATTTTAATAGGATATATGATCAAATTGTGAAACCAAGATGAAAATAAGTTTCTATTTGGTCTGAACAGTATTTTTCTTCTTTGAATCGTTTTTTCTACTTTTTTTTCGAATCTAAATAGGCTCGTCAGAATGCCTCGATGTTTCAGAAAGATTTAATAAGCTATTACTTCCACTATGTTATTGCTGTCAAATGATACATTGTAGCTAAACATGATGCAGACTTGAAGACTGCTCCAGTACATCAGCCTCAACAACAACTCATAAAATTAGAATTTAAATGTGTTGAAACTCAAGTTTGGGATAATGAGATTTCGATATAGACATTATATATTTAAGCATGTGTGGCTACAATTGCTACCTTTTATTGTCAACAAGATTTCATTTACAAATTTTATATGAAAATTGGGCAAAATAATTCTCTAGTTTTAAAGCGCGTAGAATATGGAATTAGATCATACATTTATTCTCAATCCTCTTCTAGTTTTTTTACTCTCCTCTCAACGAGAGAAGCAATGGAAACTTTTGATCACGAGCTTCAGGAAGAGAAAGCTTTAGGAAGAGACCTTTCAGGAAGAGAACACACGATAGTCTTGATCAATTTGTAAAGTGGTGCAAGAACCTTCATGTCGCCAGAATCACGTCGAAGTGTCGAAACAACGCTTTAATCTGCATTCTCCTGATGATATGTAAACTTTTAGAAGGTCCGTGCTAACCTCCTACAGTCCTACTGGACGTCAAAACAGAAATTGTTCCAAGAGAGACAGAGTTAACAGAAAACTGACAAAAGCTAAAATTTGAGGTTACTGCAAATACAGAACAAAACTGCAAAACACAGAGGGGAAAGAAAAAAGGTGAGAGGAGGGAAAGAGGAATTGAAGGAGCAAGACAAACTGAGCCATAAAAGCATAAAGGTCGCAACTAAATTCAATTCAATTGAAGGAACAAACGGTGAAGAAGTTCATTACAGTTGAGAGAGTTGACATTTGCTTCGTAGACCTGTAAGATACGCTTCGAAAAACGCTCAGTTTTGTGTGCACTTTCTCCGTATTGTAAAGGCAAACAATAAAGTTATGTTGGATTTTCATGTAGTAGAACTGCATTCGTTTCCCACACTATTCATTCAGAAGTGAGACAAATAAGAGGAAAGTGAGTGTTTTCTCTTGTAGTCGGCCGGTAGTGGTTACCACAGTTAAACGCGGACGTCAGTAAGAGCAGTCCAAACATAGGAACCACAGACAGCGCTATACGGCCTATATGCTGTGGGAGATTAAACTCGAAACGACGCTAATGCAGCGGGAGGAAAACATGCAGGCATAATGTAAGGTTATAGAAAATGAGCGGAAAGTACAACAGTGGTTTAATTAATTTAAGGATGGTGATGAATCCCTTCAGGACGCATCATGTACAGGATGTCAACAAGCCGTAGACAACGAGGCACTCAAGATGGCTTTGAGGCCGATAATGGCCAAGTATGTACTGGGCACTGGGAGAAACAATCGACTACACCTCCATCACCTTGGGAAACGGTATAAGCTAAATGTCCCACAAGAGTTGGCTGCAACTTGAAATAACACGAGCAAATACCTGTGTTTCATTTCTGCCTCGTCAGGAGAGGGATCAGTTTCTGGACAAACTGATGAGAAGTAAGTTTTTAACGATACTCCACGGCGCCGTCATCATTGGTTAGCACTATACAAAATTCCCCTCGCAAACAACCAAAACCACCAATGTATCAACACAAGATTATGCTCTGTGCTTGGTAGACTGCTCGGGGAATCATACATTGTGAACTGAAATCTGGCAAGACAATAAATGCAACTGTATACCCGCAGCAATTGGAACATGTCCATGAAAAGCTTAAAACCTTTCTGTCTCTTCCGTTGGATACACACTATTTGGTGCGGTAGCCCCTCAGGTGATTTGTGTAGAAGAGGTTCCCGACTGAGTTCTGCCTCTTTCACCGGAGACATCTCGGTTGCTTCGGAAACCTCTCGAGGAACAAGTAAGAGGTTCTCGAGTGGGTTGCATCTCTTCCGTTGTAGATCGCTCACCCGATTCAGTAGCCTCTCATATATGACAGAAAGCCAATGGAAATTGTATGAGTACGTTGAACTTTGCATAATCGTGTCTACTTAAGAAAGTGATGTTCCACACTGGAAATCAGGTGACTAGAATAGAATCCTGCTAATTGTACGTTGAATTTATTCAAGGGACTCTGCAAGTATGAGCCACCCTAGCCAACCTCTGTCACAGAAGGAAGATCTCGTCGGGCACGCCCCGGCTGGGTTTATTCTGTGACTGGCGCTCAAACAGGAAAACCACTGTAGCTCAGCATCATGCTTACTCTCCGTGCATGAAACCTATAACCCACACAGATACTGTCCTGGTTCACACTAATTTTTAATCTCTATTTTATGCATCTGTTTACTAAACTTATACTTTGGGAGTGTCAGTAGAACATGTCATATTATATTATTCATTTTCATAATGATACATGTGTTTACAATGTAGGTCATTGTAATAACCAGATTTAAAATGACACATGAAAAGAAGCACAAAGTATTCGTGCATGGAACCCATAACTCAGAAACATTCTTCTTCGGATTCTGATAACAGAATGGAAATATCAGATTCTGTTCCTCTTGTTACTACATCCGTTGACCTGCGGCAGAGTTTGATTAGTCCCTTCACTGTGTTAGATATTCTGGTATAAAATCCTAGGTACATCTCTGGTATAATGAGACGCCGTGGCTCAGGCGGTAGCGCGTCTGAAACGAATTGGGGTTACCCGAGTTCAAATTCCGGCCAGGACAATGAAGACTTTTCTCGCAGTGTTCCTGTGTCTGGCGCTCTGAGGTTCACTCAGCCTCCTATCAAATTGAGTACCAGAGTACCCTTGGTACTTCTGCGCACCTTGAGTGTGGGACTAACCATCCCACCCCACATCGTGCCGTAGGTCTAGAATATGTGGAGCGCTACCTCCGTATTCCCCTTGCGCTGTTCACGACGCGTGCGTATCACACAGATAATAGATTTACTTTTATTTCACTGGTATGAAAGCACAAAACTTTACTAAATCTGCAAGCCTTGGAACTGGATTGGAGCCTCCTCCTACATAATAACACTGTTTCTTTTCTTGCGAGATCTACTTCTTGAAGAGTTTCAACGAGATTAAGTGTACAACTAAATGTTCAAAAGTCTGAAAATGTCTGAAAACGTTCTAAACTACACTGGCTTCTAAGCAGATTGAATATATTCTTCTACATATAGTTCATGCATTTGTTTGATTCTCAGTTCAGGAGAAAAGTAATATCTGTTTGGATTGTCTAAGAGTGTAATAGCTTTTGTACTAAGGAACTTTGATGCACTTACGAGGTCTTTTTTATAAACAGGTACTCCATTTGGTCTATTAGCATGCTTTTTCTCATCTGTCCTCTAGCGGAATACCATACTTCTGTATCTTGCAACATACATAATCTATTTTGTACACCTTTATTTCTGGAATATTAGCCAGAGCTTGTCTACAGATTCTCTTATGAATTCCGTGCACATTAACACTATAGTCATAAAAAAACTTCACGACTTGAAATTTTATTCTTTGAAAATAATCGTTTCTCCGAAATTGCTTTGAACCAACATCCTATGTCTCTGAGCTGTGAAATAAATCAAGTTGTAGAATGTAAATCTTATTTCAAGCGATCTCCCAATAATACACTTGTGAAACACTTCTGTGGATATATATTCTTTACCTTGCAATCGTAATCTTGCATTGATGTTTCTGGTCCACTTTTTTCTTGATTTCGCATCCGTTTTCTTTCTCGAACGCGATCATCTGCTTCATTGTTTTCTTTACAGATTGGCAGATCTTCTCTCATCGTTCCCGGTTGTGACAAATAACTTTGCAAACGCCTCTTCTCTCACATTCACAGATTTAACTAGTGGATCCATCCATTGTACACACGTTCTTTACATTACGTTATTACTTTTTAGCATGCTGAATAATATACTGGAGGTCAGGGATTCTTCCAGGAATATAAAGCTAAAATAAAGAACGTGCAAGTAGAGTTAGGCAGGGATTTTGTTTTGATTTTTAACCGTAAGAATTTTAAAGTTCGGGATGTATACCCTGCTGGAGGTGATAATATCTACTTACAACAGCCTCTTACCACTACGTATGTTTATTTCTTATTTCACGTTTAACTGTGTATATCAGCTGAAAGAGAAAGCAAAATAAAATCTGAGGTTATGGGTTTTGTGCATAGAGTTTTTACAAGAACTATCCCTGCCGCGTGCTACCCTCTCTGTTTCTCGTGTTTCTCGGACGTAATTGCTAACACACCTACCATGATTTGAAGGATGACATACGACATGTTTAACATTACATAGCTTACATATCTATCTATCTATCTATCTATCTATCTATCTATCTATCTATCTATCTATCTATCTATCTATCTATCTATCTATCTATCTATCTATCTATCTATCTATCTATCTATCTTTCTTTCTTTCT
>JAGDQP010036064.1:0-10134 GCA_022664845.1 Lepisma saccharinum | reverse complement strand
AGGGAAATCCCAACTATCGCCCACTACAAATTGAACTCTGATTGAGCATATAGTTTGGGCTCTAAACAGTTTTATTTTCGTTGTTGTGAAAACTGAGGTAAATCGAGTGTTATTCTTTTTTCCACTCATCTTTTCAATTGAGTGAACAACATGATATACAGATAGAATCTGTTGTAACGAGCAACAATGGGACTAGGCTGATTCCGGATCCAAGATTCTACCGGATAATTGACAAATATTTTGAAAAGTTTACCGAGTTTGTTTTTATGATGGCAGCTATAAAAATGGCTGCGTTAAAGCAGATTGATTTTATGAGCTGATCATAAACATTTCGTAACATCGTCTACGTATGTAAAAAAAAAACTACAATATAATATTCCGGTAGTACGATGTATCTTTTAATATATATTCGAAATACAAAAAGATGTTACTTTACAACCGGAACAATTGCAGTTTAAATTTAAATTAAACTGCTTATTTCTACCAACAGTCTATAAACGGAAGCGTGCTGACGCTAACCGATCTGCCTTAGAAACATAATGAGACATATCGGAAAAACCT
Organism: Lepisma saccharinum; assembly: GCA_022664845.1. NCBI lineage: Eukaryota > Metazoa > Arthropoda > Insecta > Zygentoma > Lepismatidae > Lepisma > Lepisma saccharinum. The sequence continues at coordinate 9,573 of JAGDQP010036064.1, read as the reverse complement.
GATAGTCAGGTATTGTATTCGTGAACATCAATAATATTCAAATGCAAATATTTTTTAGTCGAGTAGAACCGCGGTAATCCGACCTTGGACGGTTCGACTCCTCACATAATCCGACTATGACGAAGGTATAGGAAATATGGCGGATTTCTGCATCTGTCCTTGAAACACTACGTATATTGTTGAGTCAGTTAGCGTGACAATTAACCAGTGAGTTTTCGTGCTTTACTTTACTGTTATTTGTTGTTAAAGCACTGATTTTTGACAAGGCGAATAGTGTTTCTTTTTTGTAATTTTTCTTAATTATTAAATGGATTTCTTTGCACTTTACTGTACTATATTAAATATTTATGCTACTCTGATAAATCCGACTTTTCTTGCGTTCCAAAGGTGACGGATTAACGGGGTTCTACTGTAGCATAAATTTGACTGTTTAATGTAGACTTTCAAAAGTACCATTGCTTTGCTTATTTGGTTGTTGGTTACGAGGGATTTGACCGTATTATGTGTTTTTGCTTTAGGTGTTATTAATTGATCTGTCATTCATTTTTGTAGACTGTAGAGCTACATTCGATATAGAGTTTCAACAGTTTTGACGTAGATATTCCTTTGCTTTTATGCAACAACTATGGAGACACGTTGTACAGTCATTGGCAAAAGTTCTTCCCCTTTGGTAAAAATTTGTTTTGCAAATAACTTTGGAATGGGTGAACCTATTTAAGTACTGTTTTCAGTAAATTAAAGAGAACGTAATTTTCTGTAATTTACAAAAAATAGAACATAAATCGTTAAATCCATTCCAAAGTTGTTAATAAACCAAGGAAGGGGGGGGGGGGACTTTTGGTCTTTTACCTCTTTGAAAGAAAAAAAAACATTCCGTGAAAAACGTGGTAAATTCAGAGGATGCAATTAAGCCTTAAGAACCTTTAGTCACTCAAGAAAATAATAGTTTCAGAAGTATTTTTCTTGAATTAGCAGTTGTGTACAGTTCAATTTTATGTGGTGCTTACAGGGTGTCTACCACCCTGGAATACTCTGGGAATTTTTTTTTATAAATCTGGGAAACTCAGGAAATACTCAGGGAAATTATAATTTTTGAGGGAAACTCAGGGAAATTTATGAGGTGAACTTGTTCACATTTGGTAGGAGCACTGCTCCTGCTATGCGGAGGTCGTGGGTTCGATTCCCACTGTTGACAAGATTTTTTTCAATATGTTAAAATCTATTTAAAAAAAAAACTTTTTTTTTCACTTTCGAAATACCAATAATGTACAAGATTTGACTGTGTGGTGGTGGGATTAAAAGAAAAGTCATTGCGTATTATTTCCATGTTCCACTACACTAAGAACTCAGAGAATTTGGAAAAAAAATATCATGGAAAACCTGGAAATTCCAAGTCACAAAATTAGTAGATACCATGTGCATAGTATTATGAGCCACTTTCGCTCACAATGTACTTCATTAATTTGCGTCATTGTATTATTTATTTCCTTCTCCGTTTGGTCATGCGCGGGTGCTATTTCTTTTATCACAATGTGCAGTTGTTGTGGGAAGCTTGTTCTGATATTCTTATCTGCAGACCAGGAAGCTAGGGTACGATTGTTTTGCAGAATGTGCCGGTCACGAGGGAATGCAAAAGCTTTTTGATGAGTTTATTGTTGTTTTCCTCCGGTTTAGTCATACTGAGCACGTGAGATTCTAGGTCTTAACAAAATTCATATTTATATGTATTCGATAATTTCACTGTCAACATATATTCTGTGCGACAACGCAATCAAAACAGACTCGCTGTTGCACTAGTATTCGTTGGTTTATTTTCTTAGCATTATTTCCTGTTTGTTCGTAATTTCTGGTGGTTTTATAATATTTTGTTTTTAACCTATTTTTCTGTTTGACTATTTATATCTCTGTTTTATCTGCCTTCCGTTATAATGTCTATATTATAAATCGATTACAGAAATAGTCAACTGAGAACATTTTTTTTTTTCATATCGCCAGTCTAGTGAAGTTAATATTATATTTTACTTTTGGGTTCTGATTCATAACCACAGTTACTTATGGCCAATTTGAAAAGGAAATTTCTTTTTACTTATTCTCCTGTTAATGGTAAAACTGAATTTACAGGATTAGTGTCAATTTCGACTGTGTTAGTAACGTATTATTTCGGCCTGTTTCAAAGGATTCCATGCTCCAGTCGTGTTTAACGCTTAGAGCTCGGATACTAATGAAGTGAAGCTTAGACAAGCTAAGCTGTCTTTGCGGCCGGGCAATTTGCATGACTTATAGAGCGCAGTGCTACTTTCTGATTAAGGAAGATAAAATTGTACGCCAAGGCAAATCAAATAGCGCAAGATGGAGGTCAGTGGAGAGGGCTTATCGTAGCTTAAAGGACCTGTAGCTTTCGGCAAACACTGATGATGACGGTGGAAGGTCAATAAAATGTCGACAAAATTTCGCGATGTGTATTGTAAAATTTATACATGTGCATACCCAACCCAATCAATAGTGAAAGCTATAACACTCTTAAGCGTGCCGTAAAGTACTTGTAAAACCTATTTTAGAGAACTGAACAAATCTTGTAGGTGGATGTTTTCTCATAGGCAATGACTACGTGTTTTCCAGTGTATAACAGCGTCAGTATAGGATTCTATCAGAGTTACAGTTCTACAAGATGCTAGCATATTTGAATAAAACTGCAATCTTTAGTCTATACTGGCGATCTTTTATGGTCAACAAATGGTCTAACAGTAAGATTAAGAACAACACCGTATACCATAATATATCACATATTCTGCCGAGATCTCGTATCTCAGTGTGGGTATGCAATCACAGTTAATCTTTTGACTCGCAGCATTATGAAGTAGATAATTCTTTGAGTCTTTGAAATACGTATGACGGGTTTCACTAACCTTTGTTAAGAATTTAACGATTGTAATGTATGTTAAAGCGCTTAAAGTTTCTTAACGATTCGTTGAAGTCTCACCATTAGTATTCAATTTATAAAACAGTGTCAAATCATGTCGAGATAAACCATCCCTAGATGAATTAAACGTCGTTGTATATTCTAGACCAGTGATTTTTATAAACATTTTATTTCGCTCTGTTTCGCCCTGCGTGATATCACGGTACCCCAGTACAGGAATTGGTAGCATTGGTCTAAAGAGGTTACTCCTACCAAAATGAATTAGGCGAGTCGAAATTCGAGATATGTTTCAAATGCTCCCGAGCTCTAGCGGAGGGTATATAAACTAATCAACCTTTATCACGAATTCAGTTATACTCAGCTGTTGTTGTTTAGGCTCAGTCCGGGATATGGTAGGGGAAAGGATGCGGAAGGAACCGGCCAGGAACTAAGATCAAGGTACCATCCCGGCATTTGCCTGGTGTGGCTCACAAAGAAAAGAGGAAAAACCTCAGTCAGGATAGTCGGCTGCTGGTATCGAACCATGAACCTCCAGAATGTGAAGCCCCGTTGTTACGTTGAGGAATGCTTCTGTAGCAACGACCAACGAGTCTTTAGTGTTCCAGTTGTATTACAATATATATATTTTTTATCTTCTGTTAATAAATATCAAATGCTGTAAAAAAATATTTAAACCTTGCTTTCTGTTTCCTCCTATTTGACAGTTTTCCGAACTTCTTGACATTTGCTCATGCAGTTTTTCTTTTCTCTTACTAAGTGTTCATTCAAGACATAACTTCAAATTTAGACTCCTCATAATTAAGAAATAAAATGTTTAATCGTGCATTCGGATGTAATATTTTATCCATGTGAATTTGCTTATAAGTGATGAAGAAAGACAATATGTAATGTAAGTGCGAAAATATATGAATACTGTTTGGCGTTTCAGATAACCGAACGTACCACTTCCAAGCGGAGGATGAATCAGATCAGCGTGCTTGGATGTCTGTTCTAGTCAACTGTAAAGAGGGTGCTCTCATGAAGGCGTTCGATGACAGTGGAAAGTCAGGCAACAAATTGAATCCTAGTCTTCTAGAACTACAACAAGCGATAATTCGTTATATCCAAAAGCTTCCTGGAAACGATAGGTGCTGTGATTGTAATTCGGAAAACGGTAAGTGTTTATGCTATCTTGAGTATATTGTTGTTTTACATTTTTGATGCCATATTATATATATTTCCATTTATAATCTATCTTTCGGTAAGGGTTAAGTTTAACGATTAGTAATTATTCTCCAAGTCGAGTACCTGCAGGGGTCCATTGAACGAAGTGGTTCGGAACCCACATTACAAAAAAACTGTAGGTCCCGTTCTTAGAAGCTTACCAGCTCATTTAGGATGTTAATAAGAATTCGATCTAGATGAAATAAAATAAGTAAATAAATTTGTATCTAAATAAAAGATTATTTCTCTGCTTGTTATCTTATGTGTTCAGAATCCGATTATTGGGAGAACGAAGTTACACTAGCTGACGGTAGGTGACACTGCGGTTTAGTAACATTTTGCTTCCTGATGACAATAAGAAGAACTCATTACATCTAGTTGGGTCATGCTATGTATAAAAGTGAATGATTATTTGTTTCTTTGCTCTGTAAATATTTTTAAACCGCTCAGCGTATCATACTCTAGAAACACGATTGTATGGGGCACCAGTTCCAAAGCATCTCAGCTGTCAGTGTTGCCATTTTAGAAAATTTTCCAAATGGCTTTTATACTATTCAGTATGGGTTCACAATTAAGTTAAAAGGGAATTTGCATTCCTCTTTAGTGAGAATATTCAGCGTCCTACAATGGCTTCTACCACTCCAATATGAAACAAAAAATTCAGTTTAATGCTGCTTTGTGTATCAAAAGCCTCGGCACATAATATGTCTGGATTTTCTACATAAGAGTAATGATTAAAGAAACTGTTCTATATGTCAAAATATAGAGGAGGTACTTGGCACCCTGCTTTACTGTGACGTGGGCTTGCGTAATCTAATATCTATGTAATGTATGTTCATGTCTGTATATTATTTCTTGTAAACGTAGGATATTTTGCATGTTAAAGATTGTTTTGGTTTTCATTTTCGTTGCAGATGCCACGTGGTTGTCAACAAATTTCGGTATTATAATTTGTATAGAATGTTCAGGAATCCACAGGGACTTGGGTGTCCACATTTCAAGGATACAGTCGCTAACTCTAGATAATGTGGGGACGTCTCAACTACTACTTGCCCGTCATATGACAAACCTCGCGTTTAATGATGTCATGGAAGCAACATTACATGTTCCAAAGCCTACGCCAAATAGTACCATGTAAGTACAACTTACCTAAATCATTTGATGGATGACAAGTATTAAAAAGAGTGTTCTGCTTGTATATTTCATTCATACATCGTCCTTCCTGTCCTTAATCCCCATATCTCCTTCAGGAAGCCAACGCATTACTCGCATTTTCAGTTATTAATGTTATCGTCACCTTCATGACCTAGCCACATAGTTCCTAGCTCTCAGAACCCAGCCCTCGTGGTCCAGGTGGCAATGGGTAGGTACGCGGGTTCGAACCCCGAGATCTTGACTGAGATTTTCCAATGTTTCCCTCAGTTTCACCTGGTAAATGCCGGGATTGTACCTTAAGTAATGCCCTGGACAATACCTTCCCCATCCTCTACTAACATATCCTGGCCTTAGTTCTCAGTATGCCACGTTTTGTGACCACTCCTCTCGAAAGTTTGTCAATTATTATCCGTGACTATGCCCATAGCTCAATTAGTGGAGCGTTGCCTTAGGAATCGGAAGGTCCTGGGAACGATCCCAGTGGCCCTCATCCTGACTTGTTCCAGGATTTTTCCTCATTCACACCAGGGAAACGTTTTACAGCAGTTTGTGAAATTAGGTCCTGCCCACTTCATGTCAGCGTTCTCTCCTTTCCCCGATCCCAGCCTGAGCCAGAGTTGTATAAAGTAGTGTTTCTTAACTTTATATGAATCACAGACCCTTTGAAAATCTGATAAGAGCTATGGACCTCCCCTCCAGAAATATGGCCCTGGACTACAAGCTTAGAACCCCTGGTCTAAAGGTTATTAAAAATTATATTTGGATTTTTCTGTGACCATGCCTTGTCGGCGAAAGGTGCCACATTTTTTTATGTACATCTGTTACTCTGTCCTGACACGTAAGGAATCTTTTTTCTACTTTACCTTATCATCTATATGTTTTATATGTATATTTTTTTTAAAAAAAAAGAGACTACTAAAGTTGTGAAAATGTAGCATAGATTTAGTAAAAAAAAGCGTGGAAGTATACAAAATGGCTTTAAGCAGGCGTAAGATCCCGTCCTTTTTTATAACATATGTGACATTAAAGAGTAAGCATTTTGTCTAATCCGTTCTCTAGTGACATGTAATGTAAGCACATCTACAAAACGTGGTATTTATGTGTGTAAACTCTAATTCTGTCTTTCGATATGGACTTGCTTCATGTTTTTATTCATTTTCAGGGAAGAAAGGTACGAATTCATACGAGCCAAATACGTGGAAAGGAAGTTCGCTCTTCGGACATGTGCGGACGAAAGAGATCTCTTCAGTGACCTACAACACGCTGTAAATAATAAACTACTCTACCAGTTGCTGCAGGCATTCGCGGAAGGTGTGAATCTCGCAGCACCCTTGCCTAACAGTGTAAGTAGATTATTATCCGTATTAAGAATTTTTGTTAGAATTTTGTTTGTGTTAACATACTATCTGAGAATGTATATATTATGTTACCCGTCACAGGTAATGTAGTGGTTATAGTTGCAGATATCGATCCGTACTGAGGAGGTAGGCAGGTTCGAACTCGGCTACCGGCCGTTCCAACTGAGGTTTTTCTTATCCTTCGCGAAACAAACATTATTGAGATAATACCTTGATTAATGCAGTGGCTGTTTGCTATTTTCCTCATTCCTGTTCCAAAAGAAGGCTCACTGAGGAACGTCATCCGTCATGTGACTACATTTAGGCTAATAAATGGTAATTTAAAGAAATACATATCTATTATTGTTGAAAAAGGCATGGAAACTTCGGTCGTTATAGTGATCGCGAATATAACTCGGATCTTCCTTTTGCTGGTCTTATCCTGTATTGGTTGAGCTACTATCACGACTGACCTTTGTGCATAGAGAGAATTTATCTGGCCTGGTAGAACACGACCTGCAACCGGGATATTCAAGTTCGATTCCCAGCGGCCGATTTTTATGTATGTTTTCAATATGTTATAAAATATCTAGTATGTTAATAAATCTGAGAACCCAGACACAACGTTGTACTTTTCTTCGAAATGTGGGTTAAAGCTATCCCTGTGCGATGCACAGCGCCGTGAACAGCGCGTGGGAGTGGTGGAGGTAGCGGTCTACATATTGACCAACCACACGAATTGAGGTGGGGTGGTCAGTCCCACGCACGACCGCCTTTACCTCCGAAGGTGCCCAGGAAGGACACTATGGTACTCATTTTGATAGGAGGCTGAGTGCACCTCAGAGCCTCAGGCATGGAAATACCGCGAGAAATCATCATCATCTTCTTCTGCTGGGTAGTAGTAGTAGTAGTACGATTCAAACCCAGAATGAGGGCCCGGCCTTTGTGACTGAGTTTTTTTTTCTATTTCTGTCAATCTCGCCAAAGAGCAGAGTAACAGGTAAAGTCAAAGACAAGCTGTAATGTAAGATAGTGTAAAGCTTACATGTACAATTTTATAAAGTAAAACGCTTTTTTGGTACGGTAGTTGAATAACTTTATCATGGAATCTGAATGACGATTTGTAATACAGGGTGTACATAAAAGAATATCGGGGCTTCACGGTTAGAATGAAAGTGCGAAGATGGTAGTTTTAGTTGTGTGCATGCGCGTAGCAAAGACGGCGATTTTCATTGTCTTTCCGCTTGACAGCGCCAGTAGAAAAGACGGCGATTTCCGGAACGGTAGCAAAAATGGCCAAACCAGATGACAGGGCTTGTTTGCCATGGCCTCCAAGGTCACCCGATCTGACCCTCATATGATTTTTTTCTGGGGTTTTATAAAGGATCGTGTTCATGTGCCTCGGCTACCTACTGACTTACCCGATCTTCGCCGCAGGATTGAAGCAGCTGTCACTTCCATTAGTCCAGACATGCTGATTAATGTATGGGAAATTGTCGGTTATCAGTTGAATGTGTACAGCGTAACAAAAGGTTATCATATTGAACATTTGTAGACAAAAACTGTAGGTGTTACTCTTTCATTTTATGTATGATTCATTATTGTAAGTCAAAGATCAGAGATATTAAACAACTTTAAAACCTCGATATTCTGTTATGTACACCCTGTATCATAAATTCTGTAGTCAGCATTTTGTAGATCCTTATATTATTGATCGGATTGAGAACTAATTTTAAGTTTATGAATTTTTTAACTTTCATGACCATTTTCCATACTTATAAGGAAATTGTCAGTGAAATCATATCGACACCTACATTGAAATTTCGCTAAGATAATCTACCTATATATAGAAAGGTCGTATCCAAAAAATAGCTGCTCGTTTCAACTACAAAATTCCGAGATCGAGGTGGAATATTGCATGCGAAGTGTAAAAAGAGAGTATCTTTTGAACAATTAATCAACGGAAGTAACTTGTTCTTCACTTTCACCCCAGTTTGAACAGTTGGAACTTAGAGCGTCTCCTCCCACACTGTAGCGCTCCACGCCTCGCTGAAGACAGACCTCCGGACTTGGAATCGCCAATAGGTAGGCACGTGAATTCGAACCTCACGACTTACCATTCTGACTGAGGTTTTCCAGCGTTTCCCTCAGTTTCAGTAGGCGAATGCCAAGATGGTTCCCTAAGTAAGACCCTGGCCGCTACCTTTCCCAAGCTCTCTCCATCTCTATTCCGGCCTGAGCCATAGATGCCTAATGCAAAAATGTATTCAAATTTAAAAAAAAACAGACTTCCGGTTCCCCAAGAGGTTAGCACGCTCACTTTCTCTGCACGTGGTCATTGATCCTAATGGTTCGAAACTCGCTTTGGCTAAAGTTGTAGGTCCCGCCGAGCTGCTCAAGTTCGTTTATGGCGTTACTTACAATTTAGTCGCTGAAGGGTTGTCCATTTAATGTTGGATACCTGCTTCGCCACCTAATTTTGCAGCTTCGATCTCTGGACTTTGCAGTTGAAAAGAATGGCTAAATTTTGTGTACAACCTTTCTGTAGGACGTATATTCTCAGAGCGAAATCTCAAGGTAGGTTTCGATATGATCTCATGAACGGTTTTCTTGTTATAATTTCTTATAATCTCTCGCGATGTTGGCGGATAGGCTGATGTATGAATATTACGTGACGTAAAAGATAACATAAAAATTTGCTAATTTTACCTTTGTTCTGCACTTACGAGAGAGAAGCATTAATGACATTGTTTCCACTGTTTCAGGATATCGGTGAAACAGCTTTGCATTTGGCCGTGAAGAGAGAAATGGGCTCTTCGTTGCACATCGTTGATTTTCTAGTTCAAAACACACCAAATGTAGATAGCTGTACGGTCGAAGGGAACACAGCACTTCATTACTGCGCTCTCTACGACCGTAGTGAATGCATGAAGCTTCTCTTGAGGAGCGGAGCAGACC